>JAJOOS010011718.1:0-11110 GCA_029582725.1 Solanum chiquidenum | reverse complement strand
TAACTCATAATTCAGTCCCTTGATGAATAAACAGATCCTCTCTTCCTCAGTAGTCACCAATTGCATAGCATATCTAGACAAAGCATGGAACTTGGCCTCATAAGGAGGCACAAACATACCACCTTGCTCCAAAGCCATGAACTCATCCTTTTTACGATCTCCCAAGGTCCGGGGAACATATTTCTCCAAGAGTAAAGATTGAAACGGTGTCCAAGTGAGTGGGGGTAAAGCGGAAGATCTGCATTCCACATAAGCTCTCCAACATTTCTTAGCCTCACTTTGAAGGTAAAAAGTAACAAACTCTACTCCATGTTGATGGACTATACCCAACTTATGCAGCCTCTCATAACAATCTAAGAATGAACTCATAGGCATCCTCACTCTCAGAACCATGGAATATCGGAGGCTTTAGTTTCAGAAACTTGGTAAACATTTCATTTTATCACAGGACCAAACAAAGGACGAAAGAAGGCATCAGTACCTACAGTTCCACCCACCTTTGGGGACAGTAATAGCAATAGGGGGATTGACGGGAAGAATTCTAGGACCAACCAATCCTTTCAGGAAGGACATAATCTATTGAGCTAATATTGGGTCTGAGGGAGGAATACATGTAGTATCAGCCTGAACCTCTTTCTCTTGTCCAATATCCTCATCATTCTCAACCTCAACACCCTCTTCTACCTCTTCATGATGTGCAGGAGGATTCTCATTTCTAGGAGCATTCTCAACCGGATCTCCACCCTTAGCGGGCGCTACCCTTCCTCTACCCCTGCCCCTTGCTCGCCCTCTACCCCTGCCTTGACTGTGACCTCTCACTACAGATTCCTCAGCTGGCTCGCTGACGGGAGTTGCGGGCTTGACACCGTTGAACCTAGTGTTAACCATCCGCGGACAGAAGAGTGAAGGAGGTTAGATACCAATTCAGATCGCTAGATACAAATTGGAATCAAGTTATAGCACGAAAGGAGACACGAGAAAATAGAGGATTTCCTAAAGTCCTAAAGCCTCTCGAAGAAAACTACATACGTCTCTGTACCGTTCCATAAAACTCTACTAGACTCATTTTGGTATACCGAGATCAACGAACCTAGGGATTTGATACCACTTTTGTCACAACCCAGACTGTCGTGATTGGCACCCACACAAACCCTCATATAGGAGAACCATTAATACTAATTAGCTAACCCAAGAACAAACATTTAAAGATACGGAAGCACGTTTAAATGCAGAAATAAGGTAGAGTTCCCAAAAACTCCAAAGTCTAACAATAAACATCAAAACTTTGCGGAAATATTCCCTAGAATCTGAAAGTCAATGTACCAAAACTCTAACAAGGAACCATGAGTCTAAAGAAAAGGGGAAAGAACTCGAAAGATAAAAAAATGATCATCTATAGTACTAATCTAAGTACGAATAAGAGGGACTGAGCAAAAAGAGAACTCATGGCAGCCTGGAAGAAGTGGCTCACCCTTGAATTCGATTGATCAATGATCTACTAAATGAGGTCTGTCAGTAGCCGCCTGAAGATGCCCTCTACTCAACAAAGAAAGAGCAAGTGCAGTATCAGTACACAACCATAGTGTACTGGTAGGATCACACGGCTATTCCAGTAAGTGAAACATATACAACATTTACAACATAGTAAACAGGCATGTACAAAATATAACATATATATCGATTATCATTTTAGGAGCAACTTACAATTCCACATTCTCTTTAACAAGTAATCACGGCAATTCAATGGTCCTCTCATGGAACCCATACCCAAATTGTTAGTGCACCAGAACGTGGTACCCAATCATAGTTAGTGTGTCGGAACGTGACACCCGTTCCAATATGTATGTCGGTACGTGACATCCGATCCCAGTTAGTGTGTTGGAATGTAACACCCAATCCATTCAACAAGCCACAATCACAATCACAATGTACATTCTCAAAATCATACAATCAAGTGTTGATTCATGGCATACAATCATTCATTAATACTCATTTGCATTAGGTGTGATCAATAGTATGACATGTATATATACATATATTACAATGAAGCAATTGCTATCATACATCACATAAATCAAGAAATCAAACCATCACCTACCTCGAAAACAAGCTTAAATCCTCCTAAGAAACTTGATTCTTTCTGCTTGTTCTAGGTCTACAAATAATCAATTCAATACGGGGATAAAAAATTAAGGTCCAATTTACCCGGATTTTGACAAACCCAAACCCAAGACCCAACTTATGATCCTAAGGTGCAACTAGGGATTTTTCCTACCATCCAATTCAGTTCAAAACCCTCCCCCAACAATATATAATCAAGATTCTACGTTCGACAGATCAAAAAATGGATTTGGGGAGTAAAAACCTTACCTTTAGCACCAAAAGTTGTGGGAAACTGTCAAGAAATCACTTGGGGTCATCTCCTAGCTCTCAAGAATGAAACTTGCAAACGATAACATTTTTGGGGTTTACTTTTGACTTAAGTCACGACTGTCCCGCTATGACGGCCCCTATCCCGCCACAGCGGCCCCGCCCTGGCGACTTGCACCGAAACAGTGAGTCGAATTAAGAGTTTCAAACCCCCATTTGACAACACATCTTCATCTCATGACACTCAGAAACTACCCGTTCACGCTAAGATCAGTTTCGGGAGTCTACTCACCCGAATTCAATTCCGTAAAGTCGTATGGGTTCCTTAATGTCTGAACAATCTACTAATGTAATAAAATTCATTATTAGGTCTGCAGTTCTTTACTAGATCTTCCTAGAACTCACTAACTCCTATTTCGTCCAAATCTAGACTAGGCTAGGAAATTTCAAGTTACTACCAAAAAGTTTTCTGACCCAAAACTCTTCCCCGATGTTTTTTCTATAACGATGGGAACAGGTTGTTACAGAGTTGGGTTAGTCTTTTATGGTTCAAAAGTCCCACAGAACTACGTAGCCACTGTAGGATAGGATAACATTGATTCTTCATGTGACTCCTCATTTCCTCTGAGAAGGCTAATTTGATGGATCTATAGTCACGATATCATCCTATACCCCCAGAAAGGTATAAGATGGGCCCTTGCAACGTGTGGCAGGATGTGTATCATTGTTAGGCTCATAGTAATGGTTGTCGGTTAGAGAAACTCTCCACAAGTAAAGTATATTACTTTCATATTGCTTTCATTGTATATTTTATTGGAAAGCTTAAATGGTTTTCACTTCATGTTAATGTATTGATTCAGTTGATTCACTTCCAATCCTTCAGTTCAGTTATTAGTTAATCAGTCATATTACATACTCGTACATTCCATGTATTGGTGTCATTCGACCTGCATCTTTTTATGATGCAGATATAAGTGTTCATGATTATCAGCAGGCGCTTAATTGAGATCACTATATACTCCAGTTAGCTATGGTGAGCCTCATTGTATTCTAGAGGACTTCACAGTTACTTTCTAGTTAGTGGTTTTGAGGTGTCGTGGGTCTTGTCCCGACATCCTTTCTTAATACTAAAGGCTCCATCGATAGATAGTTTTGGAGAGTCTTTCAGTTTTTAGATATTTTATTTAAATTTATGTTTCATACTATGAATATTCAGCAAGGTTTTGAGATTCAGTAAACTATTTTTAAACGTTTCTTTTAATTTGATGCTTATGTATGCTTGAGTTAGTCTTTCGCTTGTAATCAGCCAGGATGAGGGTTTGCTTGGGGATAAGAAATGGTTCTCGAGTGTCGGCCACTACCAGGGTGTACGCTCGGGTCGTGACAAGCTGACTCACCGACAGAAGTAGAGACTCAGAAGGGTTTTTATAGGACTTTAGAAGTGACATCAATTTTCATTGCAACATAAGGAGTCAGGAAGAAAAGTGTGTCTCCTAGATCTAACAAGGTATAAGCATCAAACAAAAAGACTCGTAATATACTAGTGACTACATTAGGAGAACCTTCTTGATCATGTCGTGTCTAAAGAGCATAAAATTTATTCTGGAGTTGTCCGCCACTAATGCTAGCTGAGGTACCCTGCTGGGTCGGGTGACCTGCTGAAGTGTTAGGCTGAGCTTACTGACGAACATCTCTACCCTTGCCAACTGCAGATGGACAATTCCTTAATTTGTGGCGGGTCTTACCACATCTGAAACATCAGTAGTACCGAGCATACACTCTTCCAATAGTTCTTACCACACTTATGATAAGTGGGGAAATGACGTCCACCAAAAACACTACCTTTGAGCTTGACATTTTATCCTTATTAAACTTAGGCAATGGAGAACTAGTAGAAGATAGGACCGAGCCTGAATATTTTTGTTGGAACTAAGAAAGAATAGCACATCCTGGTCTCTTATAAGAGTAGTCAACACTATTTGTTCGAGCCCATTAGTTATCCCTATCACTCTTCTTGAGATTTTCCTTCTTTAATCTTTTGGGCATGAGTCATCAAACGAGAGATTTATATCTCCTTGATCAACATCGCAGTCATACACTTGTTCCCCATCATCTTAGAAATACTAGAGACAAATGTATTCATGTGGGCCTTAAAGTCGACCACCATAGTCAGAGAATTCCTAGAGAGTTGAGTAAACTTCAAAGAATACTCCTGCACTGTCATGTTACCCCTATCTCAAATTTATAAACTCTTAAACTTTAGCCATTCTCATCTCAAGCAGAAAGATTTTGTCTAGAAAAGTACCCTTCAATTTTTCTCAACTTAGGGGCCTGCATCAACAGTTATTTCCTCTTTCCATTGCATGTACCAAATATAGGAAACTCCCTTTAACTGATAAGTGACTAAATTTGCACTCTCGACCCGTTATAACGGCCCGACCCGTTGTAGCGATGTTTCCATAGCAGCCCACCCACTATAGCAAGAATTAATTTATCTTGGTATATATAGTAGCATGATACCCGATATGGTAAATTACACGGAGGTTGATACTTAAAATCCTCCCCAAATCCCCAATTTCACAACACACCTTAGAACATTGACGTTCTATATTAACCCCTTCACTCCATGTCTGATATAAAAGTTCTACATACCCAAATTCACTTCCAAAATGCCTTATGAATTCCTTAACGTCTTAGCTACTATAAAACATGATACAAGCTTAGACATACTACTTAATTCATTTTTAGGTCGTCTTAGACCACACCTCACTCAGATTTCACCTAAGAATGGCCTAGCCTAAGATTTTCAAGTCACTACCCAAAATATTTTCTAATCCAAATCTTTCACTATTGGTCTACCCGTGATGATTGAAAAGGGTTGTTACATATATATATACTATGCACCCAGTCTTTTGGTACTTATACTACACTTCAACAATTTTCCTTATGCAGCTCGTAATACGAGCCACCCATACTGAGCGTTGAATCTCTTGTGGCCATCGCAGGCTTGGATCGTGGTGAGCTTTTGGCATTTTAGGACTTGTTGCTTTTATTTCTTTCGTATCTTTCTATGTATTCTGTAAATTTATTAGAAAAAACTTGATGCATATAATCCATTCTATACTTAGATACTTCTATACTAGTGACATCAGGTCTGAGATTGGTTTCTATGTACAGTTTGTGTTTCTCAGTTACATTTAGGCACATTTTTAATATTTTATTAAATTTACATAACTATTCCATAGGCCTTATTTTGTATCTCTATTTCTACTTTCCCTCATACATTTTCAATAGATTGTTGTCTTTCGCTTTGGATTTAGCCTTGCCTACTGCGGAGTTATAGTAGGTATCATCATGTCACGATTTTAGTTCATGATATGGTTGGGGTGGAATGACCATGAAATTGGTATGTGAATTGATTTTCAATCTACATTATGTGTGTATGTTAACTATATATTTAGTATTATGTAACACCTGGAAAACTAGTAGGTGAAACTAGAGCCTTACGTGAGAGTTTTAGAGTTTGATGTGTGGGTTAATGTTGTAAAATGACTTCCCGTACTTAGGATGAGGGGTTTAGGGGTTAAACGTCAAGGTATTACTCCCCAAGGACCATCCAATGGTTCTTGAGGAGGACCCTAAAGCCTAACCCCAGACTGCCCCAAAACAGCCCAAGTTGGTGACCTACGGATGGGACCTAGTGGGCGTAGGTCCATCCACGCCCCATGGGGGTGTCTTGTGGGCCAAAGGACAATTGGAGGAGCTGCAGCCCCAACCCACGAAGGACCACTACGGGCCATGGGTCTATCCATTCCCCGTAGGTGGGATCGTGGATGGGGTCCTGCGACCTGTCGAAGCTCGGCCAAAGGAAATCTTTTTAGGTAATTTACCTTTTAGTTATTTTGTTGTGGGGTCATTTTAATTTATTTTAATAGACCTATATAAGGGTTCTTAAACCATTAACTAATCCTTATACTTCATAAATCCCAAGACCCCAAATCATAACCAACTTTACCCCCAAAAATATTCTCTCTAGAACTCCAAGGAAGAAGAAGATCAAGTTAGGGCTTGAAGAAGAAAGATTTTTTACTTGAATTTATTGGATTTCTTCACCTAAGGTATGGTAGTCTTTGATTCATGGAATGCTTTCATCCATGAAGTCCTCAAACTCTCAATTTCAAAGTAGAAAATTCTCCAAAACCTAGGGTTTTCACTCCAAGCTATGGATTCTTTCTAAAAACATTTTCAATGATTTAATTATCTTACATTATGATTGAATTGGTGTTTTATGGTGGTTTTATGATAAAGTATCTCATGAATCCATGAATTACCCTAATTTCTCAAATTGGATCTTAAAGTGTGGGTATTGATTGATATTAATAGAATGTTATAGAATCATGAATTTAATGAATTGATTACTTGAATTATGTATTAATTGAGGAATTTCTATGGTTTTGATGTTGAATTTCCTCCAAGAGCCCATGAACCCCCGTGTCCCCAATTTGTGACTTTGTGATGTGGGTGAATTGTGGTGAGATGAACATTATGAGATTTTGTTGTATTAGTTGAGTTATTTGAATCATGTTGTCTTCCATGACTGATGTAGTAACCCTAAATGTGATTGGTTGAAAGTAATCCTTGATCCGAGAGGGGTAAAACATGAGACTTATGCCTAATTGTGGCTTCATGTGTATATTTTATGAACATGATTATAATCTAAGCTATTATGTGTGTTGAATTGTATGTGGTTTTATTGTGGAAAGACTCCACCAACATGACTTATGAGTGTTCGAGATCATGCATTTAATGACTTGATTACTTGAACTATGATTATATTCATGTCTAATATAATGAATTCTAGATGTGTCGATTGAATAGGGTTTTTGGTCCTTAAAGGGACAATATATGACCATCTTTTGAGAAAGTAAAGTGATCATGACTTTGATGTAATTGTGGTGTTGTTGAAAGTCTATTCTCACACACACACTTATACATGATTATTCCATGATTATGATGATACTATTGTGTTGATTGAAAGTTCATTCTCATAAACACATAGTGAATATAATGTGAAAGTTCTTCTCACATATTGAAGATTCTAGGTTGAAAGTCAGTTCTCACCTAATTGAATCTAACAAGAAGACATGGACAGTAAAAGTACATTCTCACGCATGATCTAATGATCTATCCTAATGAAACAAGTTAGGATTCAGTAAATACTTCATGGTAATTATGCTTAGCACCGAGTGGATATTGAAAATGAGATAAAGGCTCTCCCGTTAAGAAAGGCCGAGTTTCTAAAGTTAATCTCATGAGATGGAAGCCCCCTCGCTAAGAAAGGTTGGGTTTCTAGAAGCAATCTCACTATCCCATAACTACGTTCCCCCGTAAGTTATTTAGCCATTGGATCCATCTCCAAGCTAATACATTTTAGTTCTACCTTAGGCAAGTAGGACACCCCTTTTCGGTGTGGGGCATACATCGGACTCCATGCAAGTTCACGTGGTCTATGTCAGTTAAGGCTAATTCCCACAAGGTCAAGTCTAAGATGTACTATTGATATTCAAGAAGTACTACTTAGTGTGGGTGGGAGTATGGGACTTCATCCATGCATTGCATAAGTAGGCTTTAAGAGTAGTTATGGTAGGTTCCATTTTTCAAGATGACTCATGTAATGAATGTGCTTGTGACTAAATGGTAATTGCAATTGATATCAAGGCTACTTGTAATGTTTTATGTTAACTTGGATTGTTGCTATGAGTTGTTTTCCTTGATTTGGTTGACTAAAAGTGAATGTTTCCTAGTCTATGATAGATAGTCTAAGGATGGGATTAAAAGATGGTAAACATGAATGAGGATCTAAAGTGACTTGCTTTGTGTGCGTAGGTTTATGGGATCTTATCCATACATTGCACAAACTTGCCTTGAGGTGGCTCATGAAGTGTGTCTCTCATTTCATACTAAAACTAGATTGTATTGACTATGTATATGTTCCTAATGATATTTCTTATACTCATTGTGTATGTTCACTTACATGAGTTACCTATGTATTGTCCTAGTTTACTGAGTTACAATTACTTGTTAATATTTTATATAGCGGGAGCTATATTATGATCCTACCATTATACTATCATTTTTATGTACTGATACTGCACTTGTTCTTTCTTTGTTGATTACAAGACATATTCCGGTGATAGCTACACAATCTCACATGTGAATCCCATGTTCCCTGCATCCAAGGATGAGATGTTTCTTTCAAGTTGTTATGGATTTATACTCTCTTTCTATTTCACCATTTGAACTTAGACTCCTTTTATTTTGGGGTTGCATTCCTGTAATCTAGACTATGTAGATGTTCTGGTAACACAACTTTCAGATTATAAGGGAAATATTTCTGCAAACATTTTTTATAAAGATTTTTAGTTAAGAAACTTTTTTTAATTGATGAAACTGTTAGTTAGATATTTAATTGTTTTGGGTTGGCTTGAGTAGTTGGTTCTCCCGCTGGGATTTAGTGTGGGTGCCTTTTCACGATGGTTTAGGTTGTGAAATGTACCATAACATAAAATCATACTTTTTTTAATTTTCAGAAATAGTATTTTTCTAATTTTCCTCCATGAAGAAGACTAACAAATTAAAATGGAGGGAGTAGGGGTTAAGACGAATTCAATATACTCTCTAAAAATGCGATTATATATTTGTATACAAAATATTTAAAGTAAAATAGATTAAAAATATGTATGTGTGTGTGAAATTTAATACAATGGAATTCTAGATAAGCCCCTAATGAATGAAATTTGTCGTACCTAAATATAATACTTTTTTATTTAACCCCATTCAATATCATTTATTATACCTAATTAATACAATTAGCTATTCGGTAATTAAAGCTTGAAGAATTAATTTACAGATAGAGTAGAATTTGAGTAATAAATAAGACCTTTAGGACCACTTAATGTTATATTCATTTTTAAGCACTTTCAACTGATCTTCTGTCAACTTTTCGCTCTTCGATTTTCTATTATTTTTTCGATTTCAAAATGTAAGATCATTTCTTTCTCAATTGTTTGTATGTAATTTGGAGCATTATATTACCATTGTCAATTTTCAACACCAACTACCTTTAATACCACCCACCACCCTTATTCACCACGGATATTGCACGACTAGTGCACAACTCTTCAACAATTCATGATCGTTATCAATAACTGCCCACTATCATCATCACTGATCATCGTAATAAGACAATTCTTCTTTTGACTATACCTCTTAGGTAATAGTCCCGACCAACAAAATTTTGAAACAAAATAACAACAAAAATTATCTGTTTTAAATAGTTAACATAATATTATTAGGCACGTGCACAAAACGTGCTATCCTTTACTAGCTTGCATATACATAGAAAAGTTGTGCATATACATTTTGGTAGCATCGCGATCTTTTATTCTTTGTTATTATAATATATATATATATATATATATATATATATATCATAATGAATTGTGTAGATTTCTTTCAACTAAAAGTGTAAGGGGTACTTTTGAATAAATTGTTATTTATAATTTAAAATATAGATTAAAAGTCTAAAACTTGATTAATATCAAGTGTTATGTTAATCCATATTTATTATTATTTTATGGCCTATATGAAAAATTAGAAATAATATGTTATTATTTTCAGTTATATATAGATGGAACTTTCTACTAGCATTTATTTTTAATTAAAATATCTTTCTATTTTTACTTGAATTTCTTAGAGCGTATTGAACTTTCAAAGGTATATTTCTTTGAACTTTTTTTAATGTTTTATTTTATAATTTTTACTTAACCATCATTTATTTTTTATATATAGGAAAAGAATGTGAACCTCACTAAGGATTTTGATCCTCAAGTGCCAAAAAGTTCAAAATGTCATAAACCAAGGGTATGTGATGATAAATTATTATTATTATTATTACTATTATTATTATTATTATTGTGTTATTATTGTTATTACTACGTAAATAAATGCAGGCTCGCTATCCATACGGTAGAATGTCAATAATGCATTCTTGTTCTAATGTAAGTGTATATTTTATCCCTAATTAATTTTTCGTATTTTAAATGGGCTTATATTTAAATAAAATTAATTTTCAATAGATTTGTATATAATATTTCTAAACTGATACAATTGTATATTATTTTCAATTTAAATGATATTACTATAGAGAGGAGTTGTTGAGCAAGAAAATGGACATGGAAAGAGGGAGCATCCATGGCTGACCAGGTAATATTCCTATTTATGGTAAAAAAAAAATTGAAAATGTTTCTTAAGATTTAAAACTGATTTATTTATTTTCTAAAAACAAATTTTCCAAAAATATATTTTTAACGTTACATAAATATGTCTTTTTAGTAATTATTTGACAACTTGTGAAATAAAATGAATTACAAAAGAAATTAAATCATGAATTCAATTTGTAAGAAACAAAAATACAATAATGCATTTGTGCAAATACTAATAATAATTGTTGATTTCAAATGTAGTCCTAATCCTATTAACAACCGATTGTACCATCGAAGCTTTGCTGCCAAAGGTCTACCAGTGGACCTTTACTTGCGTATGCTTAAGGAGAATCCAAACTTTCGTAGGTTAACAATTTTAAATATAATTATAAACCAAATTAAAGAATATTGTTATACGATTATTTATTATATTTAATTTTTGTTCTTACCAGTTAAAATTGCAAGCAAGTCTGAGG
>JAJOOS010011717.1:0-11420 GCA_029582725.1 Solanum chiquidenum | reverse complement strand
TACTAAAATCTTCTCCATTACAAAATCTCAACCAAGAATCCCGCTAAAATCCCTTGAAAACCACAATGGTAATGTTTTTGCTCACAATTTTCTATCTCTCACATTTCTCAATGCTTTCTCTCTCTAGAAAAAACCAATTTAAACAAGGCTGAGTTGTGACGACTTCAAATCGGTGAGGTAAGTTGGGCTTCGCCACCGGTTCGGCTACTCGTCGATTGCCCTTCATCTCGCCTTTATTTTTTACTCATTCTTGGTCCAACCACTGTAACTTTAGGCGATCTAGATCAGGATCACTGAATGATTCGGCGAGTCCCCCATTCTTCTTTTATCGCCCATCAACACTTGCTTGGATACCCATCAGCACCTTTTGGTGACCTGGTCATCCTTCATCGAAATCATCAGCGATTCACCGAGTCGTTTTGCTGCTCGCCGGAGTTACCTCAATTCAACTCCAACATTCTGTAACTTTAAGCGATAGAGTGGCAACTTGGCGATTCACCAAGTGACATTTGCGATCGTCACGCTTTCATTTCTTCATTCTTTTAGCTCGTTTCTTTCCTTTTTGCTAATTAGTGTCCATGCGTTGTTCCTCAATCCAAATACATGAAATTCAAGGATTTACATCAGTTACTGGCACAAAATATGCATTTGAGGACACTAAATCTATTAAACTAAAGCCCTAAATGAGTCCAAATCGTGGACCCATCAATGAGATAATTCCTCTCATGCACCTTCAATTAACGCGAGGCATAAGCTATAACATTCTTATCCTGCATCAATACATCACCCAAACCAGAATGTGAAGCATCACAGTATACAATAAAATCTTTACCTTCAACCAATAATGCTAGAATAGGCGCCGTCAAGAGAGTCTTGAGCTTTTAAAAGCAATCCTCATATTTTCCAGTCCATTCAAATAGTATCTCCTTTTTGGCAAATTAGTCAAGTGAGTGGAAATAGAAGCAAAGTTCTTCACAAATCGATGATAGTAGTTAGCCAGCCGCAAAAAACTCCTAACTTCCGTCACAGAGTTATGCCCAATCCAATTTTTTACCGCCTCAATCTTTTGAGGATCTACCATTACCCCTTCATTTGAGACCACTTGTCCTAAAAATGCAACCGAAGTCAACAAAAATTCACAATTAGAAAATTTAGCATACAACCTTTGTTTCGCAAGAACACCCAAAACAATGTGAAGATGGTCGGCATGCTCTTCCTCACTTTTTGAATAGACAAAAATATCATCAATAAAGACTATGATGAAAGAATTAAGAAATGGCTTGAACACCCCATTCATTAAACTCATAAAAGTTGCAGGCGCATTAGTCAAGCCAAAGGACATAACTAGAAACACGTAGTTCCCATAGCGGGTCCTAAACGCCGTTTTGGGCACATCCTCAAGCCTAATTTTCAACTGATGGTAGCCAGACCTTAGATCAATCTTGGAGAAAACTGATGCACCTTGCAATTGGTCAAAAATATCATCTATTCAAGGAAAGGGATACTTGTTTCGAAAAGTGACCCTATTCAATTGTCGGTAATCTATACACATTCTCATACTACCATACTTTTTCTTAACAAACAAAACTCGATCACCCCAAGGAGAAGCGCTAGGGCGAATAAATCCCTTATCAAGAAGCTCTTAGATTTGAGCCTTAAGCTCTCTTAATTCTGCCAGAGCCATGCGATATGGAGGTTTATAAATAGGACGAGAACCAGGCTCCAAATTAGTGAAAAAATCTATATCTCTATCAGAAGGCATACCAAGCAAGTCATTAGGAAATACCTATCTAAATTCTGACACCACATGAATAGACTTAATGGATGGAGTGTCTATCTCAACATCCCTAATATGAGCCAAATACGCCAAACAACCTTGCCCTATGAATTTCTTAGCTTGAATGGAGGATATGATCTTAGTTCGCCTAGGTTTGTACACCCTTTCCCACTCTAATTTTTCCCTTCCCAGAATTTCTAGAGTTACGGACTTAGTATTACAATTAAGCACGGCATAATAGGGGGACAACCAAGTCATGCCTAAGATTATATCAAAGTCAGTCATATCCAAAATCACCAAATCAGCCCAAGTCTGAAAACCCATAAACAAAATAGGACAAGCACGATAGACATGGGTAACTATGACTAACTCTCCAACTAGGGTAGAAACATGGATAGAGGCATCAAGTATATCTAAATCATATCAAACTTTGAGGCAAATCTCACGGATACATAAGAATAAGTAGAACTCGGATCAAATAGCACATTAGCCATTCAGTCACAAACAAGAATAGTACCTATGATCATTGGGTCAGATGCATCTGCCTCATTTTTTTGCTCGAAAATGCATAACACTGAGCTCTATCATCTTGACGAGTCACTTCCCTGCCTGATTGCACGTTACCCCTGCCTGCATTACCATTTCCTCTACCTCCACCTCTACAATAATTTTAGAGTATGGAAGGTGAGTTATCTCTCTCTTCTCAGCTATTTATAACTTCTCAAAAGTTAGCATAAGTTTTAATTTTAAACCCGTTCACCAAGATGAGTTGGGCTGACCGACCGACGAGTCAAGTTTCTGACTAACACAACTTCTCACTTTTCTGTTCTTGGCTTCAGGCTTCAGTTGTCTAAACCACAATTGGCGAGCCTGAATCGCATCACCATTTAGAGTCGACAATGCACTGAATACCACCAGTTCTCACTAATTCATTCACTAATTTAAGTAAATCTTTCTAGTAGTTTTGGTGATTTCTCATCATCTCACCAAATTTATTAGCAAGTTACCGAACTCATCATCATCTCACCAACCTTCTTTTTGATTTATATCTTGAAACTCCATCACTTTTAGCAAGGTCTAACACATTTGGCAAGCCGCCAAGTGCTCTTTGCGATCTTCAGCTTCACATTCTCTTTGTTTTTTTTGTTTTTTTTTTGCTTGATTTTCATGCATTTATCCATGTCTTATCCTTAAGACTTCATAGTTTTAAATCAAAATTTAAACATAAGTTATTAATGTAAAATTGTAATGACCTGAATCTTCGTTAATTAGTAAAGTAAAAATGTCAGGGAAACTGGGTCTCTCAGCCCGCCAGAGAAGGCTTGATACCGCTAGGTCAGCAGCGCCTGAGCGGGATAAGTGGTCGCTAGAGCAGGATAAGGTGACAAAATGTAAATAACACAAAGTCTGATTTTCTACTTTTTCCAAAAACACCACAAAGAGGCGAGGATCACCCAAAAACCCTTGAAAGGCTTCTTTAGGCTTGGAAAGGAAGGAGAAAGACATTTCTCGCATAAGGAGGTCGATAGATTGCAGACTTTCTGTCAAGATTCATTGTCCCATCATCCGAAAACCAGATTTCGAGCTACAATCCCTCTGTGAATGCTTGGCGGCCAGGTAGGCAAGGTTTTATTAATTTAGTACTATAAATCCGTAATTCACTGGTAGTATACTGGTAATGGATGGTAGAATTAATGTGTAGGCTTTTTGTGCACCAAAAAGAGATGAT
Organism: Solanum chiquidenum; assembly: GCA_029582725.1. Lineage (NCBI taxonomy): Eukaryota > Viridiplantae > Streptophyta > Magnoliopsida > Solanales > Solanaceae > Solanum > Solanum chiquidenum. The sequence continues at coordinate 7,914 of JAJOOS010011717.1, read as the reverse complement.
TAAACACAAATTCTTAGGGTTGTATCAGACGTAAACCGTAGAAGGATGCCTTATCCCATGGACTAGTAAAGTTGATGGTTTGATTTCATGTTTGTGTGATGTATGTTAGTATTTGCTTCATTTTAATGCATGTATGTATGCAAATTTTGCACTATTGATCACATCAAATGTGAATGAATATGAATGAATGATAGTATGCCATGAATCAACACTTTATTGTTTGATTATGAGAATGTACATTGTGATTGTGATTGTGGCTTGTTGAATGGATCGGGTGTTATGTTCCAACACACTAACTAGGATAAGATGTCATGTGCCGACATATATATTGGATTGGGTGTCGTGTTTCGACACAGTAACTTGGATCGGGTGTCACGATCTGGAACACTAACATTTTGGTCTTGAGTTCCATGAGAGGACCATTGACTTGTCAGATACGTGTAATATTGATAATGTGGAATTGCACATGTTTTCCTAAAAAGATAATTGGATCACTCATTATGTTCTTATGTGTGAGTTTGCGGTGTTGTAAGGTACTTGGGTATATCTCATAATAAATGAAGGAGAATGGTCGGGCCCAAATTAGGATGCGGTATGCTAAGTGGGGACCAATGGTCTTGCTATTTTTGTTGTTTTTAGAAGGATGGTCATGTGTATTGTCTTTGAGGATGGGGGTGGTGTCATGTAGTAAGTGTACTACTTGGGGTTTTCCGCGGAAGGAGGTAGCATTGAAATGGTTAACAGGCTTTCATAGAAGTACCATGGGGTTACAACTTGAGTGGTGTCGGGAATGAAGTAAGGGTGTGTCGTGAGTGTTGACCGGGTTGGTAGTAGTTATTTCCAGAATTTCCTTTAAGGGATGGAATGAATGTGTATGATCAAGAACGGAGCGAGTAAGGGTTAAAGCCTCTATGGCATTTGGGAATTATAAAGGTGGAGAAATGAACAATCTTATTGCATGTTTCTTACTAGTTGATTTCTTATATTATGAAGTGGGTATCGGGTTGACCGATGATGCCTACCAGTACGTGTGGTTGTTCTGATACTTCACTTGCTATGCCTTTTGGCATAGTCTGGTTGCAGGACTAATGATGTTTCATATGTTAAGACGAAGACAATATGCACAGCTTCTAATCTTCCTTCCACATGGTGGAAGTTGCGTCATTTCTAATTTTATTTTACATTGTACTCTTAGTAGCTCTTGTACCTGGTTAGACTAGATTCCTAGGGTGTTAATTACTTTACAATTCTTAACTCAAGTTGTTATCAAAAACTCTTATTTTATAAAAATCTTATGAATGTTAATTTTTCTTCAATTTTCTTAATATTGCACATGTCTTAAAACTATTTTGGGAATCGAGGGTTCTCCTACTTATATGTTAGAGTAGATGCCCGCACGGCCAGGTGGGGTCGTGACAAATTTGTCTCAATGCCCAGGTTACCTGTCTCCCAGTACAAGAGCAAAATGTGTAATAGACTCCTACGGTTTGGTGTGTTGACATCCACATCTAATCTTCAAGAAGCTATGGAGAACTCTAGGAAGTTAGTTCGTTTCTTCTCTCCTTTCATGCGAATTGTCGTTTGTTGTATGAGTTGAGTCCAATTGGTATCTCCTGATTCTAATTGGTATCTCGACAAAGTGGATTGGACATCATAGTCACGACTAAAAGGACACAAGCAAGGTGAATTGGAACTGGGAAGGTTCCAATTGGTATCTGACCCTAAAGATTGTGTAAATGCATGGATGAGAAGTAATGCTTATCCATGGAGCGAAGTAATTAATAATTTGGACTTTTCTGTTACCTGTAACTTGAAACTGTGAATGTGTGCTTATTTTTTTCTGAATTAATTGTTGTTGTCAAAGGTATGTTTGCTTGGATGCAATGATATGACTATGTGTACAATATTGCTTGTCTGGATTTTGATAAGTTCAATATGATAGCCTAAATGTTCGGAATTGTGTGGGTCGTAATTGCCTGAGTTAGGCGCTATGGGGTAGATAAATTGCAATGTTATTTGTGAACAAAATTTGGACGTCGGTTGCGACCAACTATAACCGTGTGAGGTTCTGGGCATATCTGGGGAATGTGCGTGGTGGTGATATAGAATTAATTAGAGTAGGTTCTGGAGTGGGAACCGTGAGAATTACTCGCGATAGACATTGACCATCCTAGTGAAAGGAGTTATCCTAAATACCTAGTTATAGCTTGGGATTTGTGGAATATTTTAGAAACAAGTAAAGCCCTAGACAAATTTGTTACTTGGATTTTGTTTTCGTCAAAGCCCCTGGGCGGGGTCAATCTCGCCAGGGCAGAATTTCTCCCGCTAGAACGGGACAAAGAGAGGCAGAACCTCCGCCCCGTCTCCCCTATTCTTCCCTAGTCACACCTATGGACCCCGAATCGTATGTGGGACGATCCCCACAATCTTAACACTACTGAACAACAGAGCATAAGTTATAAACCTTGGCACTAATCGTTAGGTGTCATAAATAGCAAAAACCAATATCTATGTGCTTACAAAACATAAAGAAAACTAAAAGAGAAAATGATCTTGTTCTTTACATACCCAAAGAGGGGCGAAAAACCAAATCAGTATCCCTGGGACTAGGAGGTGTCATCATCAGAGTCTTGATCATCCGGGGGTACCAAGCCATTCACGGCCTCATCCGTAAAGGTAAAATTCTGGAAGTCTCTTCTCTAGACTCGGGGAACTTATTGTTCGAGGACAATGCAAAAGAAGATGATCCTCACAACTTTCAAGATCTGGACCATCAGGTGATCCCTCTCTAGACCCTTCCTTCTCTCTTGGCCCAGTTTGCGATGGAGCATCTCAACCTCCAGGGCAGTGCTAGGTAGAACCGGAGTGGTGCTAGAAAATGAACGTCCCCACCACCTTCGGACAGCTGCCAGGTCCTCCTCCACCTATGCACCTGAGAGCGGGTGCTGGGACCGGGTAAGAAGAGTGTCGTCTCCTGCACCGTCATCCCCTCCCTCATCATCTGCCTCCACAGCTGCCTGACTGTTGATGGCCTTGTCAGTCCTCCTCTACTTGCTCTTGAAAGTAAACCCCTGCCTAACTAAAAAAAAGTGAAGAGGGGGATCTATATGAAGTACCTCGTCAGTGTCCAAGAGTCGCACCCCTGCCCTCTTTCACATTGCAATCACTAGCCCCGTCAGGAAAAATGCCATTTTGTTACTCTGGTAGAACATTTTCAACTTAGAAATGATTTGCGCGCCACATTCAGCCCAATACTCTGTATAGTAAAAGCCACAACTAGAGCCCATGGAAAGGTCACGTCGGTAGAGTTGCCCGACGGGCGGATACTCCTAGTAACCAGGTGCAGCAACCTCTTAGCATCTGGTGACTAGTCAGTGCTAGTGGTGCCCTCTGTAGTAGCCCAGTAAACCCTGTCCCAGTGCGTAGGCTCTACCAGCGTATCCCTCAACCATCCCAAGTCCATCTCCCCCAGCTTGGCCTCGTACTCTATGTTGGGAACCACGGGCACCTCGAGTACATCATTAATAAATGGAGTGTTCAAGGAGATGTCAATTCCCCGGATGCATATGGAAGGGTGGGGAGAATCTCAACGGATGGTAGGTAGGATGACATAGAACTCCCTCACCCATGTGGAGCATGCAGCAGGGGAGCCTCTGTCAGTGGATTCCGGAATCCATCAGCCGAGCATAAAAGGCAGGCGCTTTCTCCTCTAGGTTCAGTAGATGAAAGCCCCGCTCGCAGCAGAACTTGGTGATTCGGTGGTCGTGGTAGCTTGGCATCGAGAAACCGAACAAGATGATAGAAATAACCTTTAGAGATCATATTTTTTGCCTTAAGGTAAGAGATAAATTGACCTACAGGTAGTGAGCTACTACCTTTCCATTCTAAGACTGGCTCGTTTGTAAACTGATACCGAACGATCCTAGTTCTACAATCGACTGAGGCATAACGGGAAAGAAACCAATCCATGCCTAGAATAATATCAAAGTCTACCATTTTTAACTCTACGAGATCTGCTGAGGTGACTTTCTGAAAGATTGTGATAGGGAAATTTATGTATACCCGTCTAGCTATGACTGGGTCACCAACTGGAGTAGAAACTGAGAAGGTATCTAAAAGAGTTTCTGGTTCGACAATCAAAGTTTGCTGCTATATATGGAGTTACCAAGGAAAGAGTAGCCCCTAGATCTAACAATGCATAAACATCTAAATGAAAGATTCGCAAGGTACCAGTGACCACATTAGGAGAATCTTCCTGATCCTGGCGAGACTGAGAGCATACAACTTGTTCTTGCGTTGGCCGCTACCTGTACCAGATGAAGTACCCTACTGAGTTGGACGACCTGCTGGTACTTCTGGAGCTGTAGACTGAGCCCTATTATTGTTACATCCTTGCCGCTGCCTGGCATAAGGGTGATCATTCAACCTATGGCAAGACTGACTACACCCAAAGCATCATTCCTTGCCTGCAAGACACTCGCCCTGATTGTATTTATGACACTCTGGACAAGTTAGAAAATTCATGTTACCTAAAGCACTCTCTGAGACTTAGAGCCAGATTCCCTACCTTTTTAATCATGTCGAAACCTGGGAGATAGAGCACTAGATGATGAAGGTGTTGGGGTTGTATTCCTTTGCTGAAAATTTGAGTGATTCCCACCACTCGATTTCTGCTGAGAGTATTCATAATTCCCTTTTCTGGCCTTTTTTGTTATCCTTAGCCATTTCCCTGAGCTTATCTCCCTCAACCTGCTGAACATGATTCATAATCCAAGATATATTCATATCCTCTAGCAGAATAGCATTCATGCACTGTGTCTTCACCAAGTCGGATACCACATAGAGAAAATGTTGGATACCACATACAAAAACTTAATCATTTGTGCCCTTTGATCGGCAACCATGTGTGGAGAATACATGGAGAGTTGGGTGAACTTAAGTCCGTATTCATGGACTAACATGGTACCTTGCCTCAATTCATGAACTCTTGAGATTTAGCCTCCCTCAACTCTCTCGGGAAGAACATGTCCAGAAAAACTCCAGCAAAGTATTCTGAAGTCACAGGAGCTGCATCTGCACCCCTATTTTCTTTCCACTGAGTGAACCAGATGTGAGCCACATCCTTAAGCTGGTAGGATGCCAACTATACCCTATAATAACCAGTCATTTGCATCACTCCAAGGATTTTCTTAACCTCATCAATGAAGTTTTATGGGTCCTCACCAATCTGCGACCCTAGAAACTCAGGCGGATTCATCCAAAAAACATCAAGAACTCTATCTGTCACTGATCCACCATTAGTATGAGTAGGAACTGGGACACGCTGATTGTTTTGGTTGGCTACACTCTGAGCCAAAAGTTGGATCGCATTCCAGAATTCTGCATTCGTAACCTCATGGTCCTGGACTAGAGGAACTGCATTAGCATTGTGTGCATTAGCATTCCGTGCATAAGCTCTACGAGGAGGCAGGATCTGAAATGCATAACGATGAATTAGAAAGGAGAAGTTGGATCATAGTCATGCATTATAAGAATAACAAAGAAGGTGATTTTATCTTAAAAACACTTTGTAGCCTCCCTCTCATTAGATGTAGTGCACTTCACACCCATGAAAGAGACTCTACTTAGTGCGACTTGCAGAAATTGTAGGACTCTTGAACCTAATACTCTGATACCAAGTTTCTCACGCCTTGAGGCTACCCTCTTGACGTATAATTTCACGAATCAGGACACTTCATCCAATACTAAGTGCTAACAATCGTTAGTCAGTAATATAACCCAACTAAGTGAGTTGGGGTCAAATCCCACAGGGAGTGGTTTGTAATTGAGAATCAATAGACAAGGAAGAATATATTCAACTCAATCATAGTTAAAAACATTTACGAATAAAAACATGATTCAAGTTTGGGGTTACACAAGTGTCAAATAACAGGGGGGTTTGGTTTCAACTATCAGCTACAACAACAAATAACACGAAAATAACAAATATGTAAACGGGTTCTTGGGATGTGGTTGGATTATGGGCTAAGGTAAACAAATGAGTGATTGCAATTAATAGTGAATAGTTGTAAATCAGTGAATAAGCTAGACTTTAGTGGGGATAAACTTTCTTTCGAACAATTTACCCCGAATCAAATTGGTTTCTCTCGAACACCAATAAACAGCAATTAAGAACAACCTTCGCTTTTGTCCATTCACTTTCTCGAGCTGAATGTGTGGAAAAAGGGTTTAGGATTCACTCTCTTGAGCTGAACCCATGACAACCCAATACCCACAGACCATTAAATCAGTAATCTTGGTTTTAAAATCTTTCTTGAGTAAGCCAAAAACACGAAGGTAGAATTGTATTTGCAACTACAACCATTTAAATTAAGCCACAATTACTGAATGAAATCACTTTTAAACAACATTTACACTACCAATTAACAATACCCAGCAGCTAAATCAACCCATAATCACACCCCAAGAATTGGGGTTTTAGCTAGACACCATAAAAAGGTAAAAATCGTTATGAAATTGTGTTTCCATCAACTGGTAAGATTAATATCGTCTTTATAAAGGTCTAATATGAAGAATCTTCAAAACCCACTTCCAATTTCTCAGAAATGAAAATCTTCAAATCTGAAAAGCTAAGGAAATATTGTCTCAATACTCAGTTCTAAGCTCTCCACTTGTAAACTGAACAAAATCAGTAATAGATTATAATTGCATAAAATCTGATACTAAACTAAAAACTCAAACACGTATTTATAGTTGCCAAAAATGTGTTGCGAAGAATCATTCGACTCATTAAGTCGAGATCGCTGATCCACTCGGCTATCCGCCCTTTCATCAGTTCCATCTCCTTTTTGCTTTGGCCTTCAGCAACTTCAAGTTCTGTAACTTTGGGCGATATAGCACTGCATCACAGAGTCTATCAGCAACTCGTCGACTACTCCTTTCTATCGCCTACTGGATTTTCTCCTTCAGGGTTTGGCACACTGGAACATTGGGCGATACCATGGCCATTCGGTGACTCGCCCAATAGGTTAGGCGTTCCCCAGACCTTCTTTTCTTCGTACTTTCAGCTACCTTGTTCCTTTTTTCTCAATAGTGTCTATGCTTTGTTCCTCAATCCAAATACCTGAAATTCAAGGATTTACTTCAGTTATTTGCACAAAATATGCATTTGAGGACACTAAGTAGGCATTTGGCCATGCTATACCATATCACAATATAGTATCGTGAGATGGAATCAGCGTTTCGACATGCGATTTTACACTGATTCCATCTCATGATTCCATATCATGAGATGTGATTCCATATTCTCTAAAAACCATGATATGGAATTATATGATAATTCTATATCATGATTTGAGATATTTTAATACAAAAATTGATCACGAGTTTATATTTTGTTAAAACAACCTCACATTTATATGTACTAACCATTTATTACATATGTAAATAAAATTTATAATCACATCATTAATTTTTAAAATTTATTATTCTCACCGACATAAAATTTATTATTCTCACCAACATATAGTTCACTTTAACTCACACCAACCGATAGTTAAAATGATGAAATATTTATGATCTATGAGCATGAAAATATAGTTGCGGATGATATTGACCAACAAATGACTCAAAGTAACAATGTTGGTTCGTTTTCTCGGTCACATGATCGAGAAATGCAAGTTCAACATGAGGAAATTGTCCGTACTATGTGGAAGGATTATATTAAAGACTAGTACACTACAATTTATGTTCAATTTTTTTTATCAAATTAAAGTTAGATGAAACAAGTACTTAAGTGGAGAACAAATAGCATTGTAATAATTTATCATGCGATTTTATAAATTTTTATTTATTTGATAAGATTGAATAAATAATTGGGGCTATTTTAATAGTTTTACAACTTATGAGATTTTT
>JAJOOS010011713.1:0-11306 GCA_029582725.1 Solanum chiquidenum | reverse complement strand
CCCCCCCCCCCCCCCCCCCAAATACTATTCTCATTCATCCTGTTTCTACCACTACCAATGACGGCAATCTCAATACTCGTTGAATTGCTACAAGAAGAACGAAAAGAATAATAATGATGAGCTAAACAAAATATCTTGTTTTATTTTCTTCATCTAAAGAATAGTATCTTGTTTAATTTCTTAATATCCTTGGTGAAGAAGAGCTTGTTTGGCAAATTATGTTTATTACATATCCTAACTCTGTTCAAACAGAAAGCATTCATAACCAAAAATTGTGCTAATTCCCTTTGGTTTAATTTATCAGCCACATTTGCTTGATGGCCGGGCTAGTGCGGGGGCAAGTGTAGATTCAGCACGACAAAATTTGGCCTCTACATTTGTAAATGCCTTTGTCAATGCTGGCTTTGGTCAGGTATATAATGCGTTCTGTTTGTTTAGGTTACTATATATATATATATATATATCGGTCTGAATATTTCTATTCACTTTATATTTCGGCTCCAGGATAAGTTGATGACAGTACCGTCAGAGGCGTCAAGTGGTGGTGCCTCAACAAGCTGGCTTTTCAAAAATAAAGAACATGGAAAAGCTAGCGCTGCAGCTAGTCTGGTGCGTTGTTTTTAGCCGGGCGTCACTGTTCGTTTTTCATTAGCTATCATGAGGTTAACAATTGTTCCTGCCTAAACATTTAGGGTATGATTCTGCTTTGGGATGTTGATTCTGGTCTTGCACAAATTGACAAGTATTTCCATAGTACTGATACCCACGTCATTGCTGGTGCACTATTGGGAGTTGGGATTGTGAACTGTGGTATCAAGAACGAATGTGACCCTGTGAGTTCCTTGATGTTGTGTTCTACTCTATTTCTTCTGCAAAACTTGATAGCCCTGGATCTTAATATAATTCTTTTGAACAGGCATTGGCACTTCTAGCTGAGTACATAGACAAAGAGGACCCTTCAATTAGAATCGGTGCTATAATGGGCCTTGGTCTTGCTTATGCTGGTTCTCAGAATGAGCAGGTAGAGTTCCTTGTTGTCTTTTAATTGTGTGGACATGAAACTTACTTATCTCTTTTGTAGTTAGCAATAGGTTTACCATGTAAAAACTTTATTTTCGTTGCAATGGAAGGTTCTAGAGATTTACAACTATTTAATTGACTTCACTGATTTTCAGATCCGTAGTAAATTGACCCCAATACTTGGAGATAGCAAGGCGTCCCTTGATGTGCTTGGCTTTACTGCTATATCATTGGGATTGGTATATGTGGGTTCATGCAACGAAGAGATTGCTCAGGCCATCATATTTGCATTGATGGAACGAAGTGAGTCAGAATTGGGAGAGCCCTTTGCCCGTCTGTTGCCTCTTGGTCTTGGTCTCCTGTATCTTGGAAAGCAGGTAAACCAATTTTTTGTGTGCTGTAGCTGTCATTAACTTTGGGAGGATAAATATAATTAACTTCCAGTTCTTAGAATCCCAATAGGCTGGACATTTGCGGATCAATGTTCATGCAGTTAACTTTGAGATTTTGCGGATCTTTTTTCTTGCCATAATGTTGGATCCATCTGCTATTTTCTATAGGAAAGTGTCGAGGCTACAGCCGAGGTCTCGAAGACCTTCAATGAAAAGATTAGAAAGCATTGCGATATGACCCTGCTTTCTTGTGCCTATGCTGGAACAGGCAATGTGCTCAAGGTAGTACAAGACTTGTTCTTTTAAGTGGTTTCATGAGGGTAACACAATAACTGAAAGTTACAATGTCTCAGGTCCAACATTTTCTTGGTCAATGTGCCCAACATTTTGAGAAGGGTGAAACCTTCCAGGGACCGGCCGTCCTGGGTATTGCAATGGTGGCAATGGCTGAAGAACTTGGACTCGAAATGGCGATACGTTCACTAGAACACCTTTTGCAGTATGGAGAGCAAAATATCAGAAGAGCAGTTCCTTTGGCTCTTGCCCTTCTCTGCATTTCAAACCCAAAAGTATAGTGAAAAATAACTTTTATCATTGACCTCTCCTTCATTTGTCCTTTTTCTGTTGCTTCTTTAGAGTTGAGTTACTTAAAAGTATTCTTGTTAGGTCTTTCACTCATAAGCAGTAGATGCCTAGGCTTTTTCCTCTTTTTTTTTTTGGGGTCATGTGCAAGCATAACTTTTGCTCCTTGGTGGTTCGTACAGGTCAATGTGATGGACACTCTGAGCAGACTTAGTCATGATTCAGACTCCGAAGTAGCTATGGTATGTTTGAAGAACGGTAGAAAGTAGATATTTGTGTTACTATTAAAAAGAATTCTCAAATCTGAACTGCTTATCTAAATGCTGTATGTAGGCTGCTATCATTTCTTTGGGATTGATAGGTGCAGGAACAAACAATGCCAGAATAGCTGGCATGTTGCGTAATCTGTCCAGTTACTACTACAAAGAAGCCAACCTTCTATTCTGTGTAAGAACTAATTTTCCTAGTTCTCTTATGGGAACTCTGTAATATTAAGTTCACGGTCTGATCTGATTGTTGGAATTGCTTCTGCAGGTGCGGATCGCCCAGGGTCTTGTTCATTTGGGAAAGGGATTGTTAACTCTCTCACCATATCATTCTGAACACTTTCTGTTATCTCCGTATGCCCTCTCTTCTACAACTTGCATATAGTTCAATGGAGACAAGTTTTCTTCTTGATGTGTAACAGTGAACATTGGTGCATTAAACTTTGAACTGTTACTCTAGTTTGTTAAATCCCAATTCTGTTGCAGTCTGTGCAGTAGATTTATTCTTTAGAGGCTGATTAACTATAATATAAAATACTGCTATTCAGAGCTTAATGAGCTAGTAGCTCTCTTTGATCCTATACAGAGTTCCATAGTTGACCACCTTTGAACCTTTTCAGGACTGCATTGGCTGGACTGGTTACTCTGCTGCATGCATGTCTTGATATGAAGGCCATTATCTTGGGGAAATATCACTATATTCTTTATTTCCTAACTTTAGCTATGCAGGTTTGCTGTCCGTTGAACAAAACATTTCTCTTTTTTCCTTTTTTTGGTCCATTTCTGGCTTTCCTGCTATCAGCTTCCTAATTTTATGTCCTTTTTCTCTTGCTTCACAGCCAAGGATGCTACTTACTGTGGATGAAAATTTGAAACCCTTGTCGGTTCCTGTCCGTGTTGGCCAAGCTGTTGATGTTGTAGGTCAGGCAGGTCGACCCAAGACCATTACTGGTTTCCAGACCCATTCTACCCCGGTTCTCCTTGCTGCCGGCGATCGAGCTGAGCTCGCAACCGAGAAGTATACGTCTTATGCTTTGCGATTTGATATTTCTTCTGAAGACATATTTTTTAAAAAAGAAGATGCCTTTTTTTTTTTTAACGATGTCGTTCATGTAGCTTGTCTTACTCACATTTGTTGTCAATGCTCAGGTACATTCCTCTCTCGCCCATTCTTGAAGGCTTTGTCATCTTGAAGGAGAATCCCGACTACAGAGATGATCAATAGTGTGATCTCAATGAGGTATATGAATGGACGAGTCAGAAGAAGTTTTAGATGGCTTACGATATTTGTTCAAGGAAGAATGGCTGGAGTTATTGATAACGCTGTCTAATTTGCTGAAGTTGCTTTGCGATGAGATCCATTTACTAACATGGTGGCAACTGTGGCTATCAGGGCCATCTTTGCTTAGACGTGTCTGAAAGTTTCCAAGTTTGTTTTTCACCGGCACCGTCTTTCATGATGTGTTCTTTACTTTTGCCCCATTGATGTGCTCTGTATGAAACTCCAGATAGTTATTTATTTCAGAAGTTGAAACCGAAATCGCTTTTACAGTTTTCTGTTCACGTTCACAGGATCTGTTTTATTTCAGGCATAGTTTAATGATACTGCTTTATGCTTTCTGAGAGCTGAGTTATGTAAAAGATGAAAATGACGATATTTTTATCGTATTAGTTTCTGCCTATGATGAAGTTTTGCTCTCAGTCTTGTCCACCATATTGAAAATAGAAATGGTATGTCAAGTCGAACATGTGAGAAGAGAGTACTATTTAACTGGAGAAAAAATATGATGTTTTGTTTGATAATGTCAACATATTTAACCCAACTTTATAGTTCTCTGTGATTGTGTTTTTTCAGATAACATATTTGAAAACTAAATGAAAGGTGTTATAAGTGCTCGTTTGGTTAAATGATTAGTTATTCAAGTATTGTAATATATGAATTGATAATGTAGAGATTAATAATGCACAGTTATAAAGCAGAGATTAGTAAAACATTTTAGTTCTTGTAAGGGATTACATCATGCATTTTGTTTACTTTTAATGTGTGAAATTGTTTGATCATTTTAGACCGTTTAAACAACTAATCTTGAAAGGGTTTTTTCAAAACAAAAATAAAAACGGTGGGAAGCATTGGTGGTAATCAAATTTGAAGAGCATTTTTCGAGCAACAATTAGTGTTTGATCAAATTTTTAGAAAGTGTTTTTAAGTGTATTTTCTAAAAAATAATTTTTGCTTCTCCTAGAAGTTCGATCAAATAGCTCAATTTTGAAAAAGAAAAGTATTTCTTTCCTTCCAATTTGATTGGACATGAATTTTAAGAAAGTAAATATCTTTTTTTTTTTTAATTTTGTCATCTTAAATTAAATATTTATGAATATACTAAAAATATCATTTAATTTTGTAGTCTTAAATATGCCAGGTAGAATATTAGGATTAAGAAATTGCCGAAAAAGAAAAAAAGTTTTAAAAGGATTATTCACAAATTATTTGTCAAATTCCTTAATTAATATTATTGATCCATATAATTTTTTTAACAAATGAAACTACTTTATAGTTTTATTTTTTTTATTTATAGATAGAAATAAAAAACTGAGAGTAACTCAAATAATAAGTCATAGTATACCTAGTTTAGGAATAATATATGTTAGGAAATTGTAATTCTTTTCTAAATATTAGTATTAGGATTAATAATATAGAGTAATAATATTTAAAAGGATTGTTAAAAGGAAAAAAAATTCACTTTTCTATATTAGGATTAAAATAACATTTTAAAGGAAAAAAATTCACTTATAGAAAAGGCATCTCAACCCTAAAACCTCAACGGCTTGCCGAAGTTACACCTAGCTTCAAATTTCCATTGCCGGAGTTCTTCTTCGGGTAAGTCTGCTGAAGAACCACCACTCTCCCGCCGGATAATTTCTTACACCTTCCTCCATCATCACCGGTAAGCTCCGGCGCTATATGCCATTTATTTAACCATTCTATTGAGGATTGCGGTGTCGTTGCTTCATTTTTTTGTTCAAGGAATTTACCAAATTCGTTTGAATTATCAAAATAATCTGTTTCAGTTTTATAATTTATTCAATTTTACGTATTAGATATCAATTAATCTAACTGCGCGTAATGAAATCAGTTTATTTAAATTGAGGTTGATTATTGTGTTTATGGTTAGTATACTAGTTAATCAATTCTGCTTACTCTGAAGTTGAAGATATCAATATGAGGTTGAAAGTTATATCTCGGTCTACGGATGATTTTACTCGTGAACGCAGTCAGGACCTTCAGGTTTGGCCACTCTTACTTGTGTTGGGGAAATGTGCTTTCACACTATGTCCTTGTTGTTTTGAAAATATTAACTCGCATAATGATCTATGCTTGATTAGAGAGTTTTTCGGAACTTCGATCCCAGCCTTCGACATCAAGAGAAGGCAGTGGAATATGTTCGTGCTCTGAATGCAGTTAAACTAGAGAAGGTTATTCCTGTATCCTTATTTAATTTATATTGTTTTATTTTGTTCAGAGTGTGTCAATTTAAGTTTTTGTTTTTGTTTTATAAAGATATTTGCAAGGCCATTCGTTGGAGCAATGGATGGGCACATTGATGCTGTCTCTTGCATGGCAAAGAATCCTAATCACTTGAAAGGAATATTTTCTGGCTCCATGGATGGTGGTACGGTTTTTTCGAAGTCTATTTTGTTTATAAGTTCTTTACCTAGCTTCAAATCCTGTTACATTATGATGGTACATTTAGGTTAAAAAATATTAAACATTTAAAGTAAAAAAGATATTACAAATTAAAGATTCTGTGTCTCAAAAAATAATAATTAAAACTTTAAACCTTGACAAGTAATGCATCGAGGTATTGCTGGCTGAGAATATCAAATTATATTTGTTAATTACTCTGAACTTCTGAAAATCTTTTGTGTTCTTGCAGATGTTCGCCTATGGGATTTGGCTACCAGGTAGATATACAACACAATTGTTTTAGTCATTACTTGGCTTGGCATTTTATTATAATAAGTGTGATCTTGTATAACCTTATATGCAGTTTTCTAGTGTAAGAATCTCTTAGATCAATAGCATCATTTTCAGTTAAAAAGCATTTGGAACTCAAAAAATATGTTTTATTACATTACCATTTAAGTATGCATGTGATATACTTGAAATTCTGATCTTGAGACCTGAGGTTAATTATTTTGGAGTACTTCTACTAATTCACAGTGCACTAGGGATTTTTATTTCAGTGTTACTGCTTGTATATGACACAAGCTGTATGGGATATCTTTATCTCCAATTTTGTCACGTTTTGGACTTCTTTTAGATGTTTCATTCTAGTTGTATAAGGGGTTGAAATGTGAAAACTCTCTCTTTTGGCATTAGACCAATACTTGAACTTATATGCAGTTTTTCATCTGGAACCAGCAAATAGAAGCATGTTAGTCATTTTTAAAAGTCTATGTTTTTTCAATTCCCATTACTTGTTGAACAGATCGTGCGTGTTCTTTTGATTTTTTTTTTGTTCTCAGTCATGTACCTTATAATGAATGTGTGCCCAATTTTTCTTTTGTGCAAAACCATAGGCGGACAATACGTCAGTTTCCTGGTCACCAAGGTGCAGTACGTGGTTTGACAGTGTCCACGGATGGCCGTATTCTTGTATCATGTGGAACTGATTGCACGTAAGGCTTCAAGGGAACTATTGCATGCATGGATACACAATTAATATTGAAAAATATTCCTGTACTATATCTGACCCACTGTGCTTTTGGCTACTTTGCTATAGTGTTAGGCTCTGGAAAGTTCCTGTTGCTACTCTAATGGAGTCTGATGATGGATCTGATAACTCATCCCAGGTAAATGCATTTCAAGCTTTCTGTTCTTTTCCATGCATGAACTTGGTGTGCCAGATTGTCTAACAAACTGAATTCTTTTATTCTCAGCCATTGGCTGTTCATGTTTGGAAGAATGCATTCTGGTATGTTATTTGGCATCATTGTACTTGCAAGATGATCAACTTAAGGATATCATGATAACTTTATTTGTTTTTCTCTAGCTTCATAACTTCAAACTGCAATTGATGTTATCCGTTTCTCAGGGGTGTTGACCACCAATGGGATGGTGATCTTTTTGCCACAGCTGGTGCTCAAGTTGACATTTGGAACCATAACAGGTTAGGTCACCCATTTGTTGTATCTTTTTTGCTGCCAGGTATGTGCAGTTTTTAACACATTTTAATCATCTTGTGAACCAGGTCTCAGCCGGTTAATAGTTTTGAATGGGGGAAAGACACAGTTACATCTGTTCGGTTTAATCCAGGGGAACCTAATCTTTTGGCTACCTCAGCAAGGTTTTCATTCCTTAAGACTCTAGAGCCTTCTATTTCCTTTTCTTTTTTTTTTGGAGAAGGATTGAAGGCCTTCTTATAAGTTTCCTGTCCAGATGCATAACTGACTCTTTTGTTTTAAGTTAGTGCAAATTACTTTTTACTCAAGGTAATCAATTCATAGTTGCTCCTTATCAAAAAAATCAATCCGTCGTTGTTAGTTCATATTTTCATATGTGATGCTCCTTTTCTTTAAGACGATTAAAGCTTAGCTGGTTTCTGTGATCTTTTCTTTTTCTTCTGATACTTGCGTGGGTATCTGCATTTTCCAATCATGTAGTATACATGTTTAAATATACCCTCATTTGTATATAACCTTTGTCAAGTTAAATATCTCTTAGCCTTTTGAAAATTCACTATTATGTGCATTTGGGTTGCTAATGTCTTGGACAAACATTTACGCAGCAGTTGCGGCTTCTTTGAGTGTCAAATCAAACTTAAAAATATTAATTAGTGAAAATACACGAAATCTTCCCAATTTTTATGGAAAAATCAATAAAATATTGCACCTGTAAAGTTGTTTTGAAGAATAATTTTGCTTCAAACACTTGATTAGTTCGTGCTTTTTGCTCTTTTGATAGTACTCGGGAATGGTCTTTTAGAATAGCAGATGCCATGCATGTTATTGTAATTTAGTAGCGGCTCAGTTACTACATTAGAATTGATGCTGGCAAATTTCCAAGTGTAATCCGATTTTTGCCCTGCAGCTACTGATATGTGGTATTTGATCTTTCTTGCAGTGATCGAAGCATAAGCATCTATGATTTACGGCTTTCTACACCAGCTAGAAAGGTTATTATGGCGGTAAGCAGCACGATTGTCTCTGTGAAATTACTGCTAATGGTTGCATGGTCTTGTTTTGGTTAAATGCTGGCCCATAAGCTACTTATTTTTATAATGTGTGAGTTTTGTGGCCTTCCATTTCTTTTAGGCTTTGAACATCTTTTGAGTGATTGACTTGTTCTTAGGTTCAGTGGTCATGTTAAAAGAACCGCTGGGACCTCTCTTGAGTAATTCAGCTGATGTTACAAAGAAGCCCATGTTACAAATCAATAAGCAAACTAACAAGTTTGCACTTACCTCGTCCCTTATCACTGCAAGTGCTGGTGACCTTGCCATTTTTCTTGTTTTTCTCATTTTAGGACAATTGTACTGACAACATCTTTTATAGAGAAAAGATAAAAAATCTCCTATATTAGGGATGGGAAGAGGGAAGCCTTAGTATCTTTGATAACAACTTTTGATATTTATCTGCTTTGTATTCTTTCAAAAAAATTCATTTCTGAGTTAATATCTCATTTTGCAGACAAAAACTAATTCTATAGCATGGAATCCGATGGAGCCAATGAATTTTACTGCCGTGAGTGCAACATGAGAACTTTGTTCTCCTTTCCTGTATCTTGTGTTGTTCTCTCATAATTCTAGTCATGATATTTTTGCTTTCAGTTCCTTTATCACCCTTCCTGATTCCTGCTACCAAGAAATGGTTTTGTTATGATATTATGTTGTTACCTGTAACCTGAATGTAGATTATAGGTGGCAGGTCACATCCCACTTAAATGTGATTTTGATTTTTTGTTCTGTTTATTGGTAAGGTACGATGAGATCTGATTCATGGGTGGGTGGGGGGATTAGGCTCCTTTTGTGAAAAAATTTAATCCTGATTTTTCTTTGTCCAAAATCTGTAACCTATACCTTTATAATATTCAGAAATTTTGGTTAAAGGTAACTAAAAGAAATTAGAGAGTCCATCTACGTCTCTAGTGAATTCTGTGAGAACTTGAAGCATAAATCTTAAATTGAAATGTATATATCCAAATTTTGATGATGGTTTAAACTTTAACATGGAGTAAGGTGGATAATAGTAGCCTGCTTCCAGTCCTTTTCCGATTGCTAAAACAGTTTTGATGTTATAATTTGAATGTAGAATTTAATCATCTTAAATATGGATGGAAACTTGCAAACTTAGATAGGACCAAAAGGTGACTGGTTCCTTGGAAGGTCTTTTCTTAGTGAGAATTGCCTAGTTACGCATCTAACACCACCCAAACATTATTGCTAGAAGTTTGTGAAGCTCAAGTAGAGTAGTGTAGCTCTATCATGGACTCACTGCCCTTGTGTAAAATGTTGCTATGCTAGAGTGTCACATGGTGTTGATTTTTTTAATCGTTAGTGGTTGTTTTCACTTTCCAGCATGAATTTATATGTTAGGTGCTTTCTTTGCTATTACTCCTCACATGTCTCGTTGGTATAGGCTAATGATGATGGCAGATGCTACAGTTATGATGTTAGAAAGTTAAATGAAGCCAAATGTGTGCATATAGATCATACCTCTTCAGTGTAAGGCATCAACTCTTTCATTTACTGCAGTTCATGTGTTGTATTCGACAAGCAGAGTTTGTTGCTAATATTAGGGGTTTATTTGCAGGATGGATATAGATTATTCACCAACCGGTCGAGAATTTGTTACGGGATCTTATGATAGATCTGTAAGTTCCTGTCAAGTTTATTTGTTCACTTAGTGTCTCAGCACTTTGACTGAATTACCATCCTTTGTAGGTGAGAATTTTCAAATATAATGGTGGTCACAGCAGGGAAATTTATCACGCTAAGAGGATGCAGAGGTTTCACTCCATATCTTGATGAAGAAGCATCTTTTCTGTTTATTTTAGTTATCCCCAACAATAATTTACAGTCTTGGCTGCTTATAGTACTTGCACTATCAAGTGAATGTGTTTTCCTGACATCTGTCATCAACTCAGGGTATTCTGTGTCAAGTTCAGTTGCGATGCAAGTTATATTATCTCAGGAAGTGATGATACCAACCTACGTCTATGGAAAGCAAAAGCATCTGAGCAAATGGGAGTTGTATGTACCTACACTACTTGATTCTTTTGGTTTATCCTATTTACTGGGAACTTGTATACATGTTTCCTTTCTTCTTTTAGATGCATTATGGGTTTGAATCTTTCTGATTTTTCCTTAACGTATCTATCCCTTGTTCCTCTTTAATTGTGGATTTGGTTTCAACACGTCGTTAAGATTATAAAAAGATGATGATCAAGAGGTCGTAAGTTTTTATACCCCATCCATTTTAGTTTCTTGGGATGCTTAGCATGGTGAGATTTCGGGTTTTAGTTATTGGAAACAAAGGAAAGATTTACATTTCTTCAGTAGAACTCTTAGACACGAGATTCCAAACTTGAAAAAACTTTCTAGTTTTTCATTGAAATTGTTACACAAGTTAAAGAGTGTGATGAGTATTAAAAAGGGGAAAGAGAGAGAGTTGTTAGTGCATAGATGAAAAGTAAATTCTTAAAACACCCAAACGTGAAGGTAGATAAATCCCTGTCAGATAAACAAAATGCTTAGAAAGGAACGGGGAGAAAGATATAACTTATGAAATGATTAACATTTGATTGTGCAGGAACTGTTGTGCAAAAGAAAAAAAAAATACGATTGTCTTAGAACTTTTCGTGCAAGAATGACTTTTTGATATGTTGTGTTGCCTTTATATTGAGTTCTTTAGGTATTGTTTTCTTATCATCCCAAAAAAAATTCTTGAAAGTTTGGTTTGCGACAATATTTAGAACAACTAACAATTGTCTCCACCTTCTTCACTTTGAAGCTTCTTTATGTGCATCACAGTACTATTGCCTTCA
>JAJOOS010011712.1:0-12060 GCA_029582725.1 Solanum chiquidenum | reverse complement strand
AGCAATGGGGTGGAAGATTCGATGATGAATTCAACGAGTCACAGTGTGAAGCTAGGCTATCTTTTGGAGGTTTCTGATGACGAACTTGGCCTTCCTCACCCAATGGTAGATTCCTTTACCAATTTGAGAGTGAATTCTGACGACAAGCTTGATCTTCCTACATCAATAGCGATAGAGACTGAGCTTTTGTTTTCACAATTGTGGTGAGTGCTTTATGAAGAGGATGAGAGTTGAGAGGTGGTTGCCGTGATGGCCTTTTTCTGTATATTTTGTGACTATAGTGGTGTTGAGATTTGCCTGTGGTTTTTTGGGTAGGTGAATTGTTAAATTGAGAAGGTATGTTGGCGGTAGAATGGTGGTGTTGCGAAGGAAGGTGCAATTTAGGAGTAATGGTGATGTTGCGAAGGAAGGTGCAATTTAGGAGTAATGGTGATGTTGCGAAGGAAGGTGCAATTTAGGAGCAATGGTGATGTTGCGAAGGAAGGTGTAATTGAAATGACAGAGATGATTAATATAGATGTATTTTGCTGCTACTATATCATCAGAAACTACCAAAGGATCACAACACCACAACTATTAGAATCCCCAAACTCAGTGGAAATACAACAGAAAACACGCAACACAAGTCACCATCAGAATCAAATATTAATTTACATGTACCAAAATAGCAGCTAAGTCAGACCCTTCTTTCACTCTGAATTCTGATCACACCATTTAAAAACAGAATTAACAACCCATAGCAAATAGAATCCCAAGTCAAATTCAGTGGAGACATGCAACAAATAAAGAAGAAGCTGAACAACAACAAAAAAGGAACCAGATCCCCCCAAACACCCAAACACAACAATGATCACAATCAAAATCAATTTTATGTACGAAGATAAAAGGTAAACAAGACACTACTTTCACTCTGATCATACTATTAAAGAACCCCCCCCCCCCCATACACACACAGACAACAATGATCACAATCAAAATCAATTTTATGTACCAAGATAAAATCTAAGCAAGCCACTAGTTTTCACTGTGATCACCCTTCAGAAACAAAACTGACTGTAGCCTTGAAAGCCTACTGCAACATTCTTCCTCAAATAAGGAAGAAGATGAACAACAACAAAAACTCCCTCCTCCCACCTCACCACACACACACACAATTAACTTTTTTTTTTATCAAAATCAATTTTATGCACCAAGATAAAAGCTAAGCATGCCTTTGATCACCCTTTAGAAACAAAACTCGCATAGTATAATAGAATCAAGAGAACAACATTAAAAGAACATAAAGAATGACCATAAAAAAGCTATCTTTAGCCTTATTCTTCTTTTATATGTATACCAAACTAGCAGCTAAATCAGACACTACTTCCAAGCTAATAAAAGTCACTACTTTCACTCTGATCACCCAACCCCATCAAGTGATCCAACAAGAAGAACATAATTAATGAAAAAAAGATACTAACTTTAGCCTTGAAAGCCTAGTAGAACGTTCTTCCTCAGCCAAAGACTCTTCTTTTACAGACTTCCCTTGATCAACAGAAACCCTTGAAGCCAAAATCTTTGCATTATTTCTAACACCCAATTGACTCAACTTTTCAGTTCCATCACCATCTTTCAACAATTTACCAGCACATATAAGGTTAATTGTTTCGGGTCCTCCACCATGACCCGATCTTTTTGCTACCTCTTCTCTTAACATTAGTACTGTCCATTCTTCCAATTCCACTTCCAGTACACCACTCCATGCCCCTCCAATCTTCAATTTTGCAGACCCCATATCCTTATTTTGCAGAGAAAATAGTAAAAAGTTGGATTCTTGAAGTCTTTAAACTTGGGAGAGAAGAGTTGGAATCTTGTTTATATATAGGACGCTTAAGTCCTAAAGTTTTTTTGGTGAAGAAAACCTGGTCTATATCGAAAACATGGGACCTTTTTTTTTTTATTTTTATAGATAAATTATAGAATTATTTAATTATTGTTGAAATAATAATTTAAAACTGGAGTAGGAATTTTAAGTGGTTTAGAATTTGTTATTTAGTATTTATTTGATTCATATCTAATTAGGATTTGTTTGTCCTAATTCATATTCGAATATGTTTTCTACTTTTTGTTTAATTTGATTTCTTATTTTAATTGAGGAAACTAGAAAGAATTAGAGAGAACTTATAGTGAGATTCAAGAGGTTTTGAGTTTATGAATAAATTATTTTTCATCAATCATGTGTTTTATTGGGAGTATTAATTAGTTTGGAATTATTTATTTAATTCATGGGATAACTTGATTTATTTTATCTTCATACCAAACAATGCTCGAGAATATAATAATCTATTATAAAAGAGTTTCTATAGAAAATAAGTCAGATGTAAGGAGAAAAACCTCGAAGAGAAATTAGAGATTCAACAAGAAAGGAAATGACTCAAGCTAGTTATAAATTGTGGTGCTTGATGAATATTGTTGCTTATTGATTTTTATATCATATTAATTTATGAATGTTCACAAGCACAGAGATAAACAACACCTATTTTACGTAACATAATATATAAGTATATGTGTTATTTAATTTGACCTCAAATAATATTTATGCTCTTCAATTTCGAGTATGAATAAATAGACATCTAAATTTATACAGAGTTGAACATGTAGATATACACATTCTACCTAACCTAATACAGATCAGTTCAATGATATTTCATATGAGATTATCATATAAAATGCATTCGTTTACTTATTCAACTTTATATAAATTTAATGGATTAGATTTCGATGTTATTAATGGTTTTGATTGGCTCCATTCTTGTTATGCCTCTTTTGATTGGAAGACCCGAGTGGAAATCTCAGCCTCAAGCCTCCCTAGAAAACATAACACTGGCCCTCACAGCTGCCTACTGTCTGAGTAGAACCTCTACACCTCTACCCTACGGAGTTGGAGTACCCTTACCAGATTTACTGATACCTCTATCGGACACCTTGTGACTGTGGTATGTCTCCGACGTCATTTGTTATTAACTAGGTCCTTATAGACTGAAATAGTAGATTTGAGTGTGATAGTATGCGTCTTAGCTTAGGCATTTGTACTGCTTGTTAGAGCCCCAAAACGGAAAAAATCAAATTTATCATTTTCGCGTGTTACAGTTCATGAATTTTTGGTGATATGTGATCTCAATTTATTTTTGACTGAAAGTTTTCATGGACGTCTGTTACGACCTTATTAATCGTTTGATACGATATATAAGAGTATTACTAAATATAATATATAAATAATGCTTGTATTAGCTATAGCTGTCAAATTAAGGATACAGATCACAAGTTTGCAGATGACAAGTGTTAAATAAAATATATATTAGCTTGTGCTCCGTTAGATAGATCTAAGGAAATATTTTGCTGTAAATAAATCTCAAAGAACACAGAGAGGTCTCTTGAAAGTTGAAGATCATCAATGGCTACCGCCGGTAGAAAGAGAGGAAGAAAGAAGAAGAAGAAGAGGAGGATGAAGACGATGACCAAGAAGATAACCAAACTCACTAAGAAATTCAAAGCCACCCTTCAACTCCGTCACCAACACTGTACTAAACTCATACCCCACCTCATCGCCGCCATTTCCTCCGCCCATTCTTTCCTCCTCCGCCATGACCTCCATCTACTCCCTCATCAATCCCTTTCCCTCGAATCCCTTATCTCCTCATCCTCCTCTTCCATTTCCAACATCGTTTCACTTCTCTCTCTCCCTCCTCCGCCTCCACGCGCTGCTCCACCTCCACGCGCCGCCGTTACTTCTCCGAGCGACGATGACTCATTACCCGGTTGTTGGTTTCAGCGATTTCTGATTGCAGATTCGGATACCCTTTGGGCTGAAACTTTCAATCTTACGGAACCCTCTTTTACCCTTCTGCTGCGTCTTCTAACGCCTTCGCTTTCTTCACTTTCTGTTCCTCCTAATTACGCTCTTGCTTTGACCCTATATCGTCTTGCTCATGGTGCTTCGTTTTCTGCTGTTTCGCGGCGATTCGGGATTGATTCCCCTACTGCTTGTCGCGTTTTCTACACTGTATGTAAAGCTATTACTGAGAACCTGGGGCATTTGTTTGAGCTCAAGAGTGATATCAATAGGGTTATTGTGGGGTTTGGGTGGATTTCATTGCCTAATTGTTGTGGTGTTTTGGGGATTGAAAAGTTCGAATTGGGTGGTGATTTGCTAGGTGAAAATGGGTTTTTGATTGTTCAAGTTTTGGTTGATTCTGAAGGAAGATTCTTGGATGTATCAGCTGGGTGGCCTTCTACTATGACGCCTGAAACTGTTTTACGAAAATCTAAGCTTTATTTGGGTGTTGAGGAATCAAAAGAGTACTTAAATGGTTCATCTTTTGAACTAAATGATGGCAATTCAATACCTCAGTATATTCTTGGTGATTCCTGTTTCCCACTTTTACCATGGGTTCTCACACCCTACAGAGGAGAATCGGACGAGGAAGATGGGGTGGAAATGGCGTTTAATTCCGTGCATAGAAGAGGAATGCAGTTGGTGGGGACAGCTTTTGGGAGAGTTAGGGAAAAGTGGAAGCTTCTAGCTAGGAAATGGAACGAGCAATGTATTGAGGCATTTCCATTTGTGATTGTGACATGCTGTTTGCTGCACAATTTTCTTATCAAGTGTAGTGAAGCAGTGACAGATGAAATCGAGGAGTATCCGAGATTTGAAGAGTTTCCTGTGTTTGATGGAGAGGTTGATGAAAGTGGGAAGAAGATTAGAGATGCGCTTGCCTCACACTTGTTTAGGGTAAGTCAGAGGGAATGAATTCCGGGTTTATGTTGTTTATGTTATTGTTCTGCTTAGCATCTTATAGTGATATGTATATATTAGTCTGATGTTAACTGTTAAGTTGCCCTAGTTAGAAATTTAGAAGCAGTTTGCCTAGTTTTCGCATTTCCAGTTCTCTTTTGGTCTCATGTAGAATCATATGGAAAATTTAGCATTAGCTGCTGATTCAGTATTAGTGTCTTGTGGTTGATGTTCATTATGCTGAATGAATTGTTGATTGCATGCAAATTAAGGAAGGAAAGCCTTCCGACGAAAACAAATACAAGATAGGAGCATAACTCCTATGATTGCAATGACAGAAGAAAGATTAGGGATGCACTTGCCTTGTGTTGTTATTCTGCTTAGCATCTTCGTGTATATATTAGTACGGTGTTAACTTGGCCTAGATAGAAAATTAGTTGTAATTTGCCTATTTTAACATCTCTAGTTCTCTTTCGGTCTCAAGTAGAACCATCTGGAATTTCGTAAATAGCAGTTAGCTGCTGATTCAGTATTTGCCATCTCGTGCTTGATGTTCATTATGCTGAAATGGGCAAGGTAGGAGCATTATATGTTCTAACAAGTTTTATGTTAAGGAACAAAAAGGGAAAGAGACAATGTTGGCTCCGGGTAAGGGGCGTTTGGGGAGTGGGATTTACCATATTAAGTTAATGACAGAAGAAAGCAATGTCACATTGTTCATGCCTCTTAGAATTCCAATAAGCGTGCAACTCAAGATGCTGCTGCTAAGTCGGAGAACTAAGAGGGCAGCACGGAACTTTGGAGCATAACATAATAGTGACTTTATTTACTATTATGTGAAGCAAATAAGAATCTTAGTCTACTGAAGAGGTATGGATATAAAATAGAAGAACCTAAAGATTCTAAGAAGAAACTTCAAACCTGAGTTACAAGTGTGTAAAAAATGTACTAATGTGACATTATGAGCAATATATTAGGGAACATCATATAACCAAGAAAAGATCACTTGTGAGAACATAATGACTGCTGTTTGTGATGCCTCCTGGAAATTTGAATCCTCTTCTTTAACTCCTCTATAGCGACACGATGGGTAGATTCCTTGGCCTTGTTGCACATTTGTGTTTCTTTCTAAGTAAAATGTGGTGATTACATTCTTCATATACGTGTCAAATTTGACTTTCTTACCTTTTGCCTTCCTGGATTAAGATTTTGGGAGATTATGATCTAAGGTCAAGGTGTTAGAATCCCACAGCAGTTACGCATATGGGGCTATAGTCTCGTTATATGATCTTGGTCGATCTACTTGGTGAAACGGGACAGAGTTTTGTAGCCAAAGTAGAATTGGGGGACGGGACTCAGAAACCTCAAGTTGCACCAATAAAATCCTCCTACAAAGTGGCTATGGAGATTTAATAGTGAGGATTCAGTTGTGTAGATAAAAGTGGTGATAGCTAAATATGGTCTAGGGAGATCTTGGTACAATATACTAATGCAGTATAACATTATGAAACATGTCCGAAAGGGCTGGCAGGAGTTTCAGAGTCCCAACACAAGTGATAGTAGGTGGAAACGGAAGGAAGAAGATCAGGACGTGGATTGAGATCCATGGCTTGATTTCATTCCGTTGAAGGTAAATTTTCTAGTGATACAGAACAAGTAGATTGTTGTAGTGCTTATAGCAGAATGCAGGGAAACAGAAGGCCAATATCACTGCTTGTACCACAACCTCTTCAGTTGCCCCGAGTGGCTCTTGTCCACAAGGCATCTCTATCGTGCCCCTCCTTTGCTCTTGGTATGCTATGTTACGATCAGGTTAACTAAAAGATAACTATATGTATCTGTCTAACAGGTGAGATTAGTAATTTGATTATTTTACTTTATCTAACATTGACCTATGATACAATCTTTTTGATTGAGAGTTAGATGAGATGACTCAGTTTGACACTCAAAAGATAGTAGTAGTGTAACTTTTACCCAACAAGCCTGTTTCTGTATGAGGTGGAAAAGGGGTTCTCTCAGTAAAATCTTGCATGTGGGAGTTTTCCTCTCCCGCTGTCAACAACATACCCCGTGTATTCCACTAGTGGGGTTCGAGGAGAGTGGTGTGTATGCAGTTTTACCCCTTCCTTCGACAGACCCTCAGCTCAAGTAAAGCATATTAAAATCAAGTATGAAAAGAAAATACTATACCGAAGCAATCCATGCTGCAATAATGTATACAAGACCAGTAAGTAACAACAAGATAATACGATAACTGAGGCAAAGAAAACAATTGAAAATAATAAAATCCAAGAACAAGACTATAGGGGAGTGAATAACGCATTGCATCTTTTGTATACCCCGTATATTAATCAAACTCTACTTATCCAAAAAAAAAACGATTGATTGATCTAAGGCGATCCTCACCACTTGAACTATCTTTCGGAATAGGGTTAAGTTAACTAAGATCCATTAATATGGTATTAGAGCCTTGGTACCTATCAACAAATAAATCAGGATGTATTTGAGGTATGTGTAAGACCTACTCGTTGTACTTTTACTAATAACGTATGTGTTTGGGTCGACTTCAATACATTGTTTAATTTCATGAAGTACCTGCTGCCTCCCACTGAGGTCATGTCGAAGGACTTTGGCAAAATGACCCTTAACTTTGGGAGGAGTACTTACTCTCCTATGGTTTGATTAGGATAGTGACCGGCACATATCAAGGGGTAGCGACTATTTATTAAAACATAGGACCATGCTAAGTAGTTAACACAGAACACATAAGTCTCACACTTGCCCTGTGCTTGAAGGTCGAAAAAAGAAGTGTTATAAGCTTTGAATGAAAATCTCGATTAACAAAGGCAATAACTTAAAAAGTGTTTTTGAGTATATAACAACACGAAAACAGTTTTTTCCGTAATTGGGGAGAAGATAAATTATGTTTTTTTTTCATCAAAAGTAGAAGCATAAGCCAAAAAACAGAAAAATTATTTTTCAAAACAAATATATCTTTATCAAAAAAATAAAATTATTTGCCAGTCTATCTCTCATTTACTTAACCTATAGATCTCAAATATTAATTTATTTGCGAATCTATCTTAGAATTTTTCTAAGTAAAAATCTGAATGGAAGGATATATGTATATACCCAAAAATTTGGGTTCAACCTAGGGATGACAATGGAGCAGGACGAATTTTGGCCTTATGCGGGGCAGGTTGAAATAACTTTTTTGAAAATAAACAGAACAAAATAAGTAGCTTGTTATGGATATCTGCATAATAGCTGGAGTTGATGCTCTTTTATTTCTGATTTGTAAAAAAACAATAATTCAATAAACATATTTTGAGACCATAACAACTAAGTTTGTTTATGTCTTATTCTTTTAAAATTCGAAGACACTTGGTTGAATTAATTAATTAAATGTGAAGGCATGAATTTTTTTTTTTAAAAAAACTCAAAATTGGACATTGACTCGGGATCTCTCAAGTATTTGCACGTTATAATATCTGTGTAAATTTTATTTTTATAACAAAACAAAATTTAAAACGTTCGTGGGGAGGGGAGGGGCAAGTTGAAAATGAAAAAAATACTATTATGCGGGGCGGATTGAAACTTTTGCAGGTTATGGCTTAACCCTCCCCGCCCTACCTTATCCCATTGTCATCCCTAATTCAAACGGAGATGCGATTATTCTCGGTAGGGGTGGATTTAGTTTGGGCCAACCCGAAATTCAAATTAAAATTTGACCTTTTTTTTTGGATTTTTGAATTATGGATTGAATTTTGGGTCCATCTTTAAAATTTATGGATTTTGAATTGGATATCAAATTTAGTACTATAAATTATTGGATATCCAAATATTTGAAACTTTATAGTTATTGCATAAGTAATGATTTGATTGGTCATTTTTGAAAATTTTCGTAAATTTATTTTTTACCCTTTCCGACATTGACCCCGAGTCATTTCTAAATGAGTTTTGAAATTGGTTTCGAGTTTTGAGTTAAAAATTGTGAATCATGGGAATTTTGAAAATTTGAAAGACTAAAGTTGTTAAAAAGTGATTTTCGGTGTCTTTTGGAGTTTCGAGTGTCGGAATGGAATTATGTCGATTCCATCAGTTCCAAAATGTGAAAATTGATCTAGGAGAGTTGACGATTTCTAATTCAGAGTCTTTTTTAGGATTTGAGGTCCTAAGTTGGAAAATTGTGAAATTTTAGCCTTTGGGTTGAGTTTGGTCAACATTCGGGGTTCGAATGCTTGGATCAGAATTTCGAGAGTTCAATTGAATTCGAGGGATGCTTTTAGACTTAGGCGAGGTCTTGCTTGAATTTCCAGAGGTCCCGTACTTGATTTGACTTTTTTAGGCATTATGTTCCTTTGTTGTGACTTACACGGGACTCGAGTCAAGGAAACCTCGGATTCATAGTTAAATGGTTTCATTGTGTCTGAAACGTTGAGTATAGTCAATTTACATATATAATTTGTGTGTATGAGATTCTGAACGAATCTTGAGGGTCCATTCGGAGATTTGAGAGTTGGCTGATATTTTCTTGTGTGTGTACGCTTCGCTTTAGCGAGCATTGCTTCAGCGAAGAGATTGTCGCATTCGCAAAGAGGTCAGCGCCCTTGACCTTCGCGTTCGCAATGGGGATGTGGCGATCGCGATCTTCGCTTTAATAAAGGTTGGTTCGCGAAAGCGTAGGTCGACAACTTTTTGGGGTTTGCTTAAGCGAATCAGTGTCCGCTTTTGCGACATCAAAGAGGGTTTATGGCTTTATGCCCTATCATTTCGAGGTTTTACTCTATTTTTCTCCATTTTGAGTTTTGGAAAATTTGTGGGGGTGATTTTAAGGAGATTTTTCATGGTGAATCAATTGGATAAGTCTTTGTAACCCTAAAACTCCAATCCCTTTTAATTATTTGTGGATTTTAACATCAAAACTTGGGATTTTGATTGGCAAATGACAAGGTTTTTCAAGGACTTGAGTTCTATAGTAAAATGATGATTATTAGTTGATTTTAATTCCTTTCTCAAAATGGTTTTCACCAATGTGTTCCAAATGCCTTGAGTAACGTTTTCAAGTAAAGATTTTCGGATTCAAACTTCATTTCCGAGGTCATTACTGGTGAGAGTTATTGATGTCAAGGTCATTGTCGTCGAGTGTTATTAAAGCCGGAGTCATTACCAACGAGTGTAATTGATGTCGATGCCATAACCGACGAGTTCATGGATTATGGGCATTTCCCATGAGTCCCGATTGACATTGTGCATGATAACCTTGAGATTTGTAATCAGTGAACTTGACTATTGTGATTTAATGAACTTGATACTTAGAATTGATCTACTTGATTATCGTGGTTGATCTACTTGACACCTGTGATTGACATACTTGATACTTGTGATTGATGAATTGTAACTGTTAGACTGCGGTTATGGAAATTTGTGAATCATATTTGTGAACTGTTAGATTGAGCTGATTTCTATGCAAATTGTAGTTGGGGCGGTTTGAGTGAGATGAAAGGAGTACTTGTGTTCTAGCTTAATTTTGCTTTGTTTAGCAGGTTGCTTGTTGAGTATCGTGTTGTTGGTACTCACTTATTACTTCTACACGTGTGCAGGTTTCGAGCCTGATTCCGTGTGATTGCTCTTCTTCTAGTCACATCTGAGGCTTTTCTGAGTTGCTTTTCATTTCGGCAGACTCTCGTGTTCCTTCCTTTATATTTTGTTCTATTCAAGAAACAAAGACATTGAGACTGTACTTATCTTTCAAATCTGTATTAATACATTAATGACTTGTACACATAACAACCATGTTTTGGGGTTATATTAGAATGACTAAGTTTTCTGCTCTTATGTTATTATGGTCTTACTTTCCGCATTTCTTTCGTATTTTTGAATTTGAGGCAGACTTGTCTTGGTGGGATAGATAGTTCCATCACGTCCATTTTTGGGTAGTAACAATATAGTAGCAAAATTTTTACCTTGTGTGCACCCAAAGAATAGCGGCTGCAAATTTCCCTTGTCATAATTTTTTTTTTGAAACTTTATACCTTATATTTGGTCCTAATCATATCATATGTGCCAAATAATAAAAAAAAGTTTAATTGATTAGTATCCTATGACCTTGTCTGTTCTATTATATCTGCTTGAATAACATTATATGATTTGATTGATTACCGTTAAAGGATTTTATTGTGATTTCTAATATCATGTATTTTTGTGGGTTAGACTAATTTAGATAAAATGAATAGTGTTTCATAAGTAAATAAAGTTTAATACACGATAAAGACGTCTGTCATTTCTAATATTATGTACTTTTTCTGACTACTAATCTAAATAATTTCATGAATAAGTAAAGCTTAATACATGATCCGGAGTCATAGACGACAGAGTGGTCTCAATCATTGTTAAAAGTAGAAAATTATACATTCTAAGAAATAACTAGAGGTATTTTAATATGGTTGGTTATTATAACTTGTTTTAAAGGTTCAAAAATCTTTCATTTTTCATTCATATCATATTCAAAATCCAAACAAAAAATATTAATTTTAATCACTTATTACTGTGATAAATTTACACAGTAATAAGTGAATACAACTAATAAATGTTTTTTTCCAACTTTTTCCCCTTTCCTTGTCTATGGTCCCCTACCCATATTGAACAGTTGAATTTAAAGTGCTATATTTTTGTGAGCATATTTGGTTGCCTAACATTTATAACAAACAAATAAATTATTAGTGTTATATAAATATTTTTAAAATTTTTTTGCATGGGATCTCACTTCAAAAGCTATTAAAAAAAAGGTTTTAGTGGACCCATAAATGACCCAAAAATAATCAACATTATGGTTAGATGTCAAATTCAAACACTACCTCCTCTTAGGTCTATGATTTTTTTATATAATTTTTTTTTTGTCAACCATGAAAAAGAATTTTTTAAAAAAGATATAAAAGTACTGATGTGATATGGATCCTAACTTGTAAAGGAAGGAGTTACAATCATTAGATTACGAGTTCATTTGTGTTAGCTGATTGTAAATAATTTATATATATCAGTTAATATTTTTTTGAGTGTTGAAATAAATAATAAGGATTTGATATGTTAGATGAAAGAATAAATGCTAATAAACTCTCTTTTTTTGGTAATAAACAAACTAAAAAATTTAACCAAACATTAGAAAAAAGGATTATTTTTTTGTTCCAAAAGAAGAAGAAAAGGTCTACAATGTCTTAATCAAGCTAGTGTATTTTGTTTTTGCCTTTGCCTTTGAGATATTGAATGTAGCTTGTGAGGACAATCTT
>JAJOOS010011711.1:0-14126 GCA_029582725.1 Solanum chiquidenum | reverse complement strand
TAAACAAAAATAAAATCAGTTAACAAATCTAAAAATCGGATAAAGATGCATACCTTAATTCAAGGGATTGTTGTGAATATCTTTAGAAATATATTTTTTAGTTTTTGGAATTTTTTTTCGAAAGAACGAAAGAGAGAGAAGCGGGAGTTGAAAGATGAAGAAGAATTGGAAGTGGGAAATCAGTGAGAGAGAAAATACTTCTTTTTATTTGAAAACATGTGAGAGAGTATGAGTTGGAAAACTTTAATTAAGGTGAGGTAAAATAGGAACTAAATTAGGATACACAATGTTTTCTAAAATATTGACATTTTTACTAATATTTACAAACTATAGATGTTTTTAATAATTATATTAGAATTTTTGACTAGTTTGCTAATTTTTTATTTTTTTTTATTTGGGCTCGGTATTGGTTGGGCTATGCCCGAGGTAGTGTTTATTTTTTTATTTTGAGATTATTAATAAAATACCAAAATTTTCTTTTAAAAAAGAAGAAATCTATGTGATCTTTAGTTCATTACATCATATTAAACACAAAAGGGGGAAGTGCTTTTTATTAAAAGTTCTTTTCTCATCTTAACTTAACGTCAAAATTCTTAGCTAATTAAGAATGAAAATATCTTATCTCATCCCTTATCTCATCCATCACAATCCTTATAGACAATCCATTTTGTGTGTGTTGTACGATAATTTGATAGATGTACAATTCTTTTATCACGATCCAAAATGGACGTGATGACACTTGTCTATTCCCTCCAAGCAAGTCTACCTCAATCCAACGAAACGAAAGAAATGCGGAAAGATAAAGCAAGACAAGATAAAAGTGAAAAACTTATTCATTCTATTATAGCCCCAAAACTTGGTTATCACGTGTACAAGCCACTAATACATAAAGTGAAAAGTTATAACTACAAGTCTCAATGTCTTTATTTGTCAAATAGAACAAAGCATAAAATAAGAAACAACAGGGCTCGCCGGGATGACAAGTAACTTCCTCTCAAAGTCCTTTAACAAGCCTCAAAAATAGAAGAAGAAGAGAAAACACTCGGTACCATGCTAAGAACCTAAACAAGTGTAGAAGCAAGGAGTGAGTATCAACCAATACGGTACTTATCAAGCAACCTAATAAATAATACAAACTAGCTAGATATCGAATACTCCTTTCATCCCAACCGAACCTCTTCAAACTACAACCTGCAAAGAAATCAGTCCAACCTAACAGTTTCACAATACATAGTTCACAAGGCTTAGCCACACATTTTAGTAGTCACAATTCAACAATCAACACGAATCAAGTATGTCAATCACAAGTAACAAATAGGTCGATCAGAAGTAACAAGTAGATCAATCACAATAGTCAACTCTTGCCGGAATCATTTCCCTTTTGGCACAATTTCACTAGCCGGAATCATTTTCCACCAGCTTTATATCACATCACTAGCCGGAATCATTTTCCACCAGCTTTATATCACATCACTAGCCGGAACCATTTCCCTTCAGCTTTATTTTATATCACTTGCTGGAATCATTTCCATTCAGCATAATATCACTAGCCAGAACCATTTTTCTTCGGTTTTATATCACTT
Organism: Solanum chiquidenum; assembly: GCA_029582725.1. Lineage (NCBI taxonomy): Eukaryota > Viridiplantae > Streptophyta > Magnoliopsida > Solanales > Solanaceae > Solanum > Solanum chiquidenum. Next base: position 12,543 of record JAJOOS010011711.1, on the reverse strand, counting down.
CACTAGCCGGAACCATTTCCCTTCGACTTTATATCACATGTCTCATCACGATGTACAACAATCAATTAAAGTAATCAATTTCACCTCATAAGGAAGAGACAACAACTCAAGCAATTCAAGTCCACATTCATGCCATCAAAGCATTTCATCAATCAATCAAATAGGGGTCACAACAAGGAAATTCACAAAGCATAATGATCAAATGTTGCCTTTTAATTAATCTCTTTTTAGTTCATTAAGATTAATCTAGTGGAACAATGAATCCATCATCTCATTTTCATTACTCTCCAACACACACAATGAAGAGAAATACACGATTCTACTAGATTTACAAGGTTTAAGAGATCATTTGCCATAATTCAATCAAATGGTCAATACAAGACTTGAGTCTTCCCCTTCCGAACAACGTTCAAAGCCACACAATCTATTTCAATCATGTAACCACAATAAGATTTAGGAAACAATAATACCTACATCCTATACTTTAAAAAATTGGTCAATCAACTCAAAAATCCAATTCCGAAGATGAGGTTTGAATATGAAAATCTTTACTTGAAGATATTACCCAAGACATTTGGAACTCATTGGTGAAAATCATTTTGAAAAAGGAATTAAAATCAATTCATAATCTCCATTTCAGTTTAAAACTTAAGTTTTTGAAAAACCTTGTCATTTGCCAATCAATATCCTAAGTTTTGATGTTAAAATCCATAAATAATCAAAGGGAATAAAGTTTTAGGATCACAAAAGCTTACCCAAAAGATTTAGCGCAAGAAATCTCTTCAAAATTACCTTCAAGGATTACACCAAGTTCAAAAATGGAAATTAAGCTAAAACCCTGAAATGGGTAGGTCTGAAACTCTCTTTGATGTCGTAAAAGCGGGCCCAAGTGCGCTTAAGCGGTTATCGCTAAAGCAAACCCCAAAAAAGTGGCGCCTCTCGCAATAGCGAAGCCTCATTCGCTTCTGCGAACTTAGCTTAAGCGAACAAGTCTTCCCAAAAACGAGGTTTGTAGGCTCAACAAAATAAACACAACCAAACATAAATCATTGAAGGAACCCTTGGGATTCGTTCGACCCCGTGCACTTGAACCATATATGAAAATCGATTATACTTGATATTTCAGACTCAATGAAACTGCCGAAACACGAATTTTAGGTCTCCTTGACCCAAAACTCGTGAAAGTTACAAGAAACTAACATAATGCCTAAAAAGGTTAAAACAAGCTCGGGACCTCTAAAACAATAATCAAGACCTCACCTAGGCATAAAATTATCCCCCAAATCCAACGAAACTCTCGAAACTCTTATCCGAGCATCCGAACCCCGAATGCTGACCAAAGTCAATCCAAAGGCTAAATTTCCATAATTTTCTAACTTAGGACCTCAAATCCTCAAAAAGACTCTGACTCTGAAATCGATGACTCTCTTAGACCAGATTCCACATTCTAGGACTGATAGAGTCGATAAAATTTTATTCTGACACTCGAAACTCCAAAAGACTCCAAAAGACTCCAAAATCCACTTTAAAGCAACTTAACCTTTCAAAATCACAAACTTACCAAATTCTCAACTTTTAACTCAAAGTTCGAAATTAACTTTTCAAACTCAACATAAAAGACTCGGGGTCGATATCGGGAGGGGTAAAATGATAAATTCACGAAAGTTTCTAAAAATGACCGATTGGGTGACATGTAAAAAACCAACAAAAAATTATTTTATTTTTTATCACCAAACTACTCACAAAAAGTCAAAAACAACTCTAATTTATAGTCATAACCAAACATTATTGATTTCCAAATATCATTTTTTACTTAAAAAGCAAAAACTATTTTTTTTCAATTTTGACAAGGAAACATGGTCAAAAGCTTTCCACCAACAGAGGAAGAAATAATATGCTAGAAATGAAAGATAACCGAAGGAGACGAATATATGTCCCCATTTGAAAATTTAAATGTCAAGTGGACAATTAATTAAACTCTATATAGTAGCTTTTCTCCCTTTGTATTTGCATTGAATGAAAATTTGGAATTAACGGACAAGGTGTTTATTGAAAAAGACACTTTCAAGTGCAAACGAGGACAAAAAAATGTAAAATATACAAAATTTATTTTGTTTTGAAAAGGAGAAGGACCAAAATTCGTAACCTGAAAAAACAACAACAGTAGGAAATCTTACTTGCACTCAATTATTACATTATACAAACATTGTATAAATTTGAATATCGCGGACAACATCATAGAGGAGATGGGATAACTCGCAAAGGATGAGCTTTGGATGAGATGAAACTAAATGTTTCCTCCATGTCTAAGTCTTTTGGCTCAATGTTTGCTTCAAGTTTCCAATTGAAGGAATTCAAGAGTGAACCCAACATTATTGGGACTAATCTCAATGCCAATGGTAAACCAGGACATATTCTTCGACCAGCACCAAAAGGAATCAATTCAAAATCTTGCCCTCGCATATCCACTTCTAAACTTTGGAATCTCTCAGGTATAAATATCAAAGGGTCCTTCCAAAAAGTAGGATCTCGGCCAATCGCCCACACATTAACTAGTACTAGTGAGCCCTTCAGGATGATATAGTTACACAGTTCAACATCTTGCTCAACTTTTCGGGGTATTAAAAATGGAGTTGGTGGGTGTAGTCTTAAGGTTTCTTTGACAATGAATTGCAAGTAAGGGAGTTTAGGAATATTTGATTCTTCTACTGGTTTTCCTTTTCCAACGACTTCTGCAAGCTCAACTTGGACCTTCTTCATAATCTCTGGTTGTCTAAGTATTTCTGCCATTGCCCATTCTAATGTGGTTGTTGGTGAATCAGTACCACCAGCAAATAAGTCCTGTAATATTTAATAATTATCTTAAATAAATTAGGGGTATAGGCAGATTGACATGAATTTGAACGAGTTAAAACAGATTAAGATGATAAAAATATGAGTCATAATTTGTCTAAATATTATTTGGATTGAAATATGTGGGGTTAAAATTAACTAAATAAATGGAAAGATTCATAAATACTTGTGAAAGCATAAAATATTCCATAATCTACAATTATATATTAACTAAAAATCACATAACCTACAATTATATTAACTAAGTTACATAATCCACAATTATTAACTAAATCATATCATCTACAATTATTAACTAAATTACATAATCTACAATTCATTCCCCTTCTAGTGAATTGTGATATACTGATATAACTACAGTAAATCTGCAATAGATGATATATCAAAAATCCGTATATAAGGTATAACATATAAATATATATTATATAATATTTTTTATGTTACAGTTACATATATTCTACTTATGTAAGATCAAATTTATACTCATTTGCAAAAGTTATAAGTTAAATCGTCACTATTCCTTATATATAATATATCAAGATAGCATCTGATATGTGGTGAATATAACGTACTTATTATAGATGGTGCATCATATCTATTAATATATACTAAAATGAACCTATTCCTCATATATAATATTCCAAGGGAATCTTAGTTTCTTGGTTGATTGACTACTTAGATTTTTATTTTGTTGGTTGAAAAATAACAATTGTTGTTCCTATACTATTGCATAATTCTAGTTTTAGTCCCACTGTTATTTAATTATGCACATTTATAATTATTTAAATGTGTGGTTTTGATATACTCAAAGTTAACAAAAGTTAACTATTTATCAGAGTAATAATATTTATTTATAAAATCTAAAAAATGAAGGATTATGAGTTTAAAGGCTTGAAGAATTATGTTTATAAAAAACAGACTTACAGTTTATATATTTGAAAATTATATAAAATCAAAATAGTTATTTTAAATATATAAATTGATATCATTTACTGTCACGTTTGCTCTGTTCATGGTTCATTAATTAGCAATTCAATTTAATTCTCTTTTTCAATGGTTACTAATACAGGTCAAGTATAGTACACACGAAAAGGTTTAGTGGATCGATGAACTCCTTGGGTCTATCAATGTTGTCCTAACAATTACTTTCAGAAAATACTTTAACCTTTACATTTTTAAAATTCAAATATTTTAAATAATGATTCCTTTAAATATTTAACTTCAAGGATCAAAACCACACATTTTCCATAATTGAAAGAAAAGGTACTATCTTTACTAGTTTTCTACTATAGGAAAAAATTGTTTTGACTTTAAATAATGTATTAGTTTAAAGGAGGGAAAAACGTTTTTCTTAAAAGAAGAAAAAAAAGAACATTTTGTTGTTGATTGCATTTTAACTTATCTTAATGATGTTTAATGGTTGTTAATTGTTATTGCCGGGGTTAATGACTGATAATGTTTTCTCTTTCAATCCCTTCTTTTTTTTTGCTGAAAAGTATAAATAGGGGAGATGATTCTTAAGAAAGGATCATCATTTTCTAAAAAAACACTTACCCACATTAGACTTGATTGAGAGAATTAGTTAGGAAATAGCATAAAACTGCAACCCTAGATTCATTGTTCTTAAATGAGTTTTATAAAAGTATCAACATGTTATAAGTTATCCTCTCAATTCATTTAGATTATGTTGTTTAGTTATTGTAAACTCCATTAATGGAGGTTGAGCTTTTAGCTCATTTGCAAAGAAGAAGAGAGAAGAGGAGAATTGTATTGATTTAGAAACTGAATGGATACATTGAATCTGTACAACTTTTGGTTTATAAACAAGTCTGTTACTCAGAGAGTACAAAATATATTCTAACCACTTGTAACTAACTAATGCCACCTAAGCATCTAGTCGACTAACTAACTTTAGTAGTTGGCTAATCCTAACCATACATCTTGTTAACTCTTCACCATAGTTAACACTCCCCCTCAAGCTTATGGTTGGAAAACATTTTTCATTCCAAGTTTGCTCAATAGCAGTTCATGTTGTGCCTTCCCCAAACTCTTAGTGAGTAAGTCAGCTAGTTGAAGTTTAGTGTTTATATACTCTGTCTTTAGCATTCGTTGACAGATCTTCTCCTTCACAAAGAGACAATCAATGTCTATGTGCTTCGTTCTCTCATGAAAAATGGGATTAGCAGCAATTTGTATTGCTGCCTTGCTATCACATATCATGTTTACAGGAAGATTCACATTAACTCCAAGTTCTTTGTACAAATCTATTATCCATGTAACCTCAGTTGCACAAGTAGCCATACTTCTGAATTCTGCCTCTGCTGAGCTCCTTGATACAGTCCCTTGTTTCTTGGACTTCCATGAAATCAAGCCCCCCTCCAAACTTTACTAGTTATCCTGTTATAGATCTTCTGGTCTCCAAACATGCTCCCCAATCAGAATCACAATATGTTGTGAGTTGTGTAGTTGGTTCAGCTGGCATCAAAAGTCCTAGACCTGGAGCTTCCTTGATATACCTTACAACCTTCAGTGCTGCATTTATATGTGACCCCTTAGGACAGTGCATGAACTGACTTAACACTTGTGCAGCAAAGGCAAGATTTGGCCTTGTCATGGTTAGGTAGAGTAGTCTACCCACCAATCTTTGATACTTTGTAGGATCTGAGAGCAAGTTGTCATGTTCAGGATTTGTGGTTGGAACCTGTTCATCATAATGAAGGGATGTGAGATTCTTGTTCAATTCCAATGGTGTGTGTGCAGGCTTGGCACCACCTAGTCCAGACTCAGAAACCATTTCTAAAGCATATTTCCTTTGTGTCATTAATATCCCTTTGTTGGACCTAGAGAACTCAATTCCCAGGAAGAGTTTCAGTTCCCCCAGATCTTTCATTTTAAACTTTTTCTGAATATCTTGTCTAGTGTTGCATATAAGTTGATGATTGCTTCCAGTGTCTAGAATATCATCCACATACACTAACACTACCACAATGTCACTACCAAATTGCCTTGTGAACACTGAATAGTCATAGTGACTTTGGTTGAATCCCATCTGTACCAGTGCCTCAGTCAACTTCACATTACATTGTCTAGGTGCCTGCTTTAGTCCATATAAAGACTTGTGTAGTTTGCAGACTTTATGAGACTCCCCCTGTCTTGCAAACCCATTAGGAATTTCCATATAAACATCTTTAAGTAAATCACCATTTAAGAAAGCATTATGGACGTCCATCTGATAAATGTACCAGCCCTTAGATGCAGCAAGAGCTACCATAGACCTCACTGTTACCATCTTTGCAACTGGACTGAAAGTTTCCCCATAGTCAAAACCTTCTTTCTGACTGAACCCTTTTGCAATTAACCTGGCCTTTAGTCTTTCAACTTGGCCTGATGCTAAGAACTTGATTTTATATATCCACTTACAGCCAATGGGCTTCTTGCCAGGAGGTAAGTCAACTATACTCCAGGTTTTATTACTCTCCAAAGAAGCAATTTCTAATTTCATAGCCTTCACCCAACCAGGATAACCAGCAGCCTCTTGGAATGACATAGGCTCACTAATAGTTGAATAAGCCTGCACAATCTCCTTATAGCCGGGAGACAGATGATCATATGTCATGTGATTAGCTAACGGATAGGGGCAGGTATTGGATTTAGGCTTAGTAACAAAATCTTGTAGCCATAGTGAAGGTTTAGTGGACCTTCCTGACCTCCTTGAGGGTGCAGGTAGAGGAGGAACTATGACAGGTGAAGGAGTGGGACGACTGACTGGTGAGCTGGTACAAGAAAGGACTGGAGACTCTTCAGAAGACATTGGAAGGAGGTGAAGGTACAGAAGAAGTAGTGGTCTCAATAGGAGTAATGTCAGGAGAGATTGGCAGTGATTCAAGGATATGAAATATAGGATTTGAGGAGGTATGCATGTGTTGGAAAAGGAATATCTCTTCCTGGAAGATCACATTTCTGTTGACAAAAAAATATTTAGCATGAATGTCATAGAGAACATATCCCTTTTGTGTAGATGAGTATCACATGAACACAACAGGGATAACTCTTGGGAAAAACTTGTCAAGTATTCTAGGACAGGCAGCATAACATAGACATCCAAACACCTTAAGATGAGATAATGATGGAGGATGCATATATAGTTTTTCAAAAGGTGATTTGTGTGCAAGTAGTTTGGAGGGAAGTCTATTCATGATATACACAGCAGTATTTACACACTCACTCCAGAATGTCAAGGGTATAGAAGCCTGAAACCTCAGAGATCTTGCCACGTCTAGGATGGTTCTGTGTTTTCTCTCAGCCACACCATTCTGTTGTGGTGTGTACACACAGGTACTCTGATGAATAATGCCCATTTCACTTAACATATTTTGGAACTCAGTGCTAAAAAACTCAGAACCATTATCAGTTCTAAGGATTTTAACAGTAGTAGAAAATACATTTTGAACCTGACTGAGAAAGTGCTGGAGAACTACAATTGTGTCAGCTTTAGATGCAATAAAAAACACCCAAGTATATCTGCTGGAATCATCAACAATAGTGACAAAAAATCTCTTCCCATTATAAGTGGGAACTTTGTAGGGTCCCCAAAGATCACAGTGTAACAGATCAAATGTTGCATTAGACCTATGAGTTCTTACAGGAAATGAGAGTTTAGTTTGCTTTGCTACGGGACAAACAGTACAATGAGAATGATTAGTGCTACTTAAGGATTTAAGAGACTCATGTCATTTTATTACATCAATAGGTGCATGGCCTAGTCTCATGTGCCATGTATCACTAGAGTCAGACTTAACAAAATTAACATATTTTACAGGAACTCTATTACTATTGACCAGCTGCTTTTGAGTGTTACTTTGTCCTTCATGCAGTATGTAGAGTCCATGTTCTTCTTTACCAATCCCCTTCACCTGACCAGTATAGAGATCCTGGAAAATGCAAAAGTCAGGATAGAAACCTACCATGCACTGTAGTTCCTTTGTGATCTTTGAGACTGAGAGTAAGTTAAACCTAAACTCGGGTAGGAATAAAACATTTGTGATAGGTTGATCTTCAAACACATAGCTATTTCCAGAATGAGAGACTGAAGCAGTTTTACTATTAGGTAAGTGCACCTTACTATCTGAGGGATTAGTCGTTGCTTTGACATTTTCAAGGTCCTCAAATTTTGATGTAATATGGTGAGATGCTCCAGTGTCTACTATCCACCTTCTAGTTGCATAAAGATTACAAGAGAAAGCTCTAAAAGAACTACCTGCATCAGTAGTGGTTGCTACATTGGCAAATGGCTCATTTGCTGCAGGGCCTCCACCAGGTTTGGAGAGCATTTGAAGGATCTGTTGATATTGATCATGTGTGAAGAATGCTCCTGTAGAAAAACCTGCACCTATCTTGCCAACATTGTTTTAGTTTTCTTGTTCAAGTTTAGTTGAAGCTTCTACCTGGTTTACATACAGACCAGGTGCTACTGGCTTCCTCTTGGACTTAAAATCAGCAGGATATCCTACAATTTTATAGCATTGGTCCTTTGAATGTCCCTTGCAACCACAGTGCTCACATATGATGAAGTTCTTCTTGTTCTTGTAGTTTTCTTCCAGATGAACTAGCACCACCATTATATCCTCCATTAGAGCCTCCTGAGTAGACACCTTTTGAGGTACTTGCATTATTATTGTAGTTGTTGCCTTTGTGAGTATACATTGATGAGTCTTCTATCATCCCTGGACTGATGGATACAGAACTTGCAAGATTCCTCTGACTTTCTTGATCAATTAAGAGTGCATAGGCTTTGTAGAGATTAGGTATGGGACTCATTATGAGGATTTGACTCATAGGAGGAGAGTAGGACTCATTTAGTCCCATTAGGAATTGCAGTAGTCTTTGATAATCACAGTGTTCACCAAACTTTTTAAATTCAGGACAAGGGCAGCTAGGGCAGGGCATAAGAGCATCATACTCATCCCATAGATCCCTTAGTCTAGAATGATAATCAACAATGGTCATTGTACCTTAAATTAGTGTGTGAATCTCCCTATGTAGCTGGAAAATTCTAGATCCATTGACGGTATCAAACCTTTCTCTTTGATCTAACCACACTTTGCGTGCATCAGATGCATAAACTACAGAACTAAGTAAGCCAGGTCTTACAACATTCATGATCCAACTTAAAACTACTGCATTACATTTCTCCCACTGATCAAATAGTTCTGGACCAAACAGAGATTTAGGGAACCTTCCATCTACAAATCCTAACTTTCTTCTTCCTACTAGGCCAATCCTAAAAGATCGACTCCACAAAGCATAATTTTCTGAGCTTGTTAACTGAAGTGAGATTAAGGAACTACCTGGTGTATCAGTGTGCTGAAGAAAGAGTGGGTGATTGTGATCAATTACAGGGAATGTGACTGAGCTGGTACCTCAATTACCAGTGATTGTAGCTCCATTACCAGTTCCTCCAGTTGTGATTTCAATCGTCATTTGTTACTAGTTTGGACTCTGTGATGCTTTCTCTTAATTCACCTTTAATCGTTGGTGAATCTGAATCATGTAATGGTCACTACTAGGTGATCGGCTTCCTAGGATCGGATGCTCTGATACCATGTAAACTCCATTAATAGAGGTTGAGCTTTTAGCTCATTTGCAGAGAAGAAGAGAGAAGAGGAGAATTGTATTGATTTAGAAACTGAATGAATACATTGGAGCTGTACAACTTTTGGTTTATATACAAGTTTGTTACTCAGAGAGTACAAAATATCTTCTAACCACTTGTAACTAACTAATGCCACCTAAGCATCTAGTCGACTAACTAACTTTAGTAGTTGGCTAATCCTAACCATACAACTTGTTAACTCTTCACCATAGTTAACAGTTATTAGGTAAGATTTGTGATCTTGAATAATGTTTTCGATGTGCATATTCTAACACTGCATACCCTATCAATTCTCCTAGTCCCATATGACTTTTCATAATTAACTCGATCCCTTAACCTTAGAAAAATATAATAGGAATAGATGTGACATTCAATGAATCTTTCTATTAGAAAGTCTAAGGGATAAGGCAATAATAAAAACAAATTATGGAGGAGTCAGTGACAAGCTCAGTCTAATGTGAAAATTAAATCTCAGTGGTGCTAGAAATTAAATCTTCACAAGCTCAGTCTAGTAGTTTAGAAGGTGAGGGACTTGAGGAGGTGAAAATTCTTTATAAAGATAAAATAATGATTTGGAGTTATTATTGTGTGTCCTTGTAAAGAGTACTAGAAGGGAGTCAAATGAATCTTGAGGTACTTGGATGACAGAAGGATCTAAAATACCTCTTAACTATTTGAATCAGTACAAAACTATCCTACATTCATCTTTCAGCCCTCAAATATCCTTGATGTTAATCTTTTGATTCAAAATTATTCTCATTTCTAACGGCTCACACTCATAAGAAGGTCTCATAGTTTAAGGTTATTTTAGGCCCTTCTCCATTAAAATAATTTAAAATTATTTAATATATGGACTCGTATGATTGGCCTGATTTTGAGTTCCATGGTAAATTAAAAATATAAAAAGATCAATCCTCTATTATCTACGCTCACCTCCCCCCCCCCCCTCCAACTCCCTCACTTCCTCTCTCTTCCACTTTTTTTTTCTTCTTGGATCTTGTCCACCATTTTAAATTTTAATTTTTTTTCAATTAATGACAAATTAAAGGGAGAAAAAAGGAGAAACATAACAACGATATTCATTTATAAATAATTAGTTCATAGAAGATGATTTAATTAAACAACTATGTACGTATACTACAATTTTTCTTTTGTGTATAACCAAAATAGTTTTTATCATTTATTTGAGAAGAGTTTAAATTTGAACCAATCAGATTAGCCAACATAATAATACATATTTAATAATTTTACTTTAGGGGAGCCATTAAAAATAAGGGCAAATATGAGACAAATATGTATATCTAGGGTATTCTTGAGCCAAATATTAACGTCAAGAGTATTTGGAGGCACAAAATGTGGATGAAAGATTTGTTTGTACCAATTCAAATAATTGAGCAACATTTTAGGTCATTCTCCCATATAAATTTTGGCATTGTCTAAATTTGATTAGTGTGTGCAGTACTAAGTAAATACCTTGCTATGGTTGAGGGCAGGAGAGAGAGATGTTGTTTCAATTGATGAAGATAATTCAAAGTCAAGGAAAATGGTTGCTGTTTATTTCTTGAATTTTGTGAAACTCATTGTTTTATTATAGGTTTAAGAAATTCTTTACTCTTATAGGTTTGAGAAAGCCATTTTCATGTAGGTTTAGGGATAATTGGGACTTGTAAATAAGGATTGTAATTACAAATTCTTTGTACTATTCTTCTCATTTATAATGCACAACTCTAAATGTTATATCCTAAGGATGTTGGCTTGACTAAATCTCGTTACATTCTTATGTTATTTCTTCTTTTCTATTTGTAGTAGTTAACGCTTGATCTTCTACCACACTATTAACCAGTTCAATTATTAGCAACACAAATCCAAGTGTATTCTCGATTATTATCTTCTTCTTTCTTATATACTTCATGGACAATTTAAATCAAAATAATGAGGCCGAGAAGGGGTGAAGGATATGTTGAAATTTTTCTTCTCTAAAATTTAAAGGGTAAAAGAGAAGAGCACGAACCAGGAGCAGTGATTTTATATGATTGTGATCTATCTCTTTGAGATTTTCTGCATTGAGGTTGAGTAATACTTCCAAAACATCATTCTTTTCACCGTGACTGCTTTGTTTTTCCTCTAATCGTTCATTGATCAAATCACCTAAAAGTTTAAACAACTTACCAAAATGGATATTTGTGCGATACCTTATTTTTTGAAGATCAAACTTTTCAAGTATAGGGAAATAATCCGCTAGGTTAATCTTCCCAGCCTCTTCCATGATGCCCCAAATCATATCCTTCAACTCAACCTTTAAAATTAAAAAGGGTCAAAAACACGACATTTGATATACTTCTTATATTCTAATTTATATGACCTTTTTTTTTATTTTTTATAATACAAGTTTCAAAAGTCTTTCTTTCTTTTTTAAATTTTGTATCAAGTCAAACTAACTCGTATAAAATGAGACGCAGGAGTACAGTTTAATATACAAAAAATCATAACAAGGTATTCACAATCATGTTATTTAGTTTTACCTTTGAATCCGAAAAGGGGTCAGCCAAGTCCTTGGAGAAAAGGGTGTTGCACATCAAATTGAAATTAGTCTTGAAAACAACTTGACATATATCCAAAGCTTTACCTTGTTGACTACATTTTGCACAATAAGCAATCAACTCTTTCACCTTTTGAGACCTTAGATGTTCATTCACATCAAGCCTATTGGATGAGAAGATATTTGTGTTCAAGATTTTCCGAAGCGTTCGCCATTGAGGACAAACAGGAAGACATGCCACAGAAAATTTGCAATGGTTATGTGCTTGAAGGGCATTAGTGATAAATCTAGTGGAAAAGTCTAAGTCTTGCTTTTGAAGGACTTGTTTTGCCATGGCTGATGAAGAAATGACCACTAGTGTTTTTTGTCCTATTTTTAAACTCATAATTGGACCATATATTTGTGCAAGATTGACTAGTGATCTATGAGGTTTTGTACCTAACAAATGAAAATTTCCAATAATTGGCCATGGTGATGGACCTGGTGGAAATCTTTTGTT
>JAJOOS010011710.1:0-11349 GCA_029582725.1 Solanum chiquidenum | reverse complement strand
TGGGAAATTAGAAAAAGAAGTTTAACAGATAAAAGGAAGTAAACCTTCTCAATATCTTGCTTAAACGTTTCAAAAACCTCATTGCTCTTCAGCAAAGCTTCCTGCAAGAATAGCACAGAAGAATTATTTTTTAAGTTTTATGTTCCAACTTTTCATGACACTAAAACCACAAGCAGCTAGTTTAGAAACATAACATGAGATAAAACAAAAGATCCTTCCCATCCTGATTTTGAATTATTGCTTTGTCCCATTATTGCAGTAATTTGATACCTCTAAGAACCATGTAAATAAGCATTAAAACGAAGCTCCTGCTTTATCAAGCACTAGGCAAGTGCATATTACCTTGCTCTGACCTTGTGTTTGAAATGGTGAAAAGAGGAAGCCTAAGAGGACTGGAACTAAACAAGTGTTTTTTCCTTTGGGTGGGTAGCGGGGAGGGGAGGTGTGATAATGATATTTCACCATAATTTGGTTAATAAGTAAAATAGCAGGTCACTGAAACTCGTGGAATGGAAGACTCGACGTATGCACACAACAGGATTCAGGATTGACAAACGAACATTAAAGGGAAAACTTTAAAATGCAATTTTCACACAAGTTTTCTCCTAAAATAAACGAGCAAATAGTTTTTAATCCCCAAAGATGATTGTCATTCGTAGATTCAACTTGCTTTTGCTTTGATACGTCATCTGTTCATAGGACAGACAGCAGAGTTCTACAGTCATACACTGTGACAGACTGGAATCATACCACTACTTTTAGTCCATGCTAAGCCATCGTAAGCCCCCAACATCCATTCATTAGAACCAAAGTTTTGTGAGGAAAAAGTAAAATCCCATTAGCAAATCCAACAGAAAAAAGGAATTCAGCAAAGAGAAAGGCATAGGGATGGGAAAGGGACAGCATGGAGATCCTTGAGGTTTGTGGCAAAGGCACAGCCTATCGTGCTACCATCTAGCCTCACTTAAGCGGCTTCAAGATGAATGTGGAAATTGTAAAAAAAAATCTTCTTCAGGTTTATTACCTATGATCAATTGGCTATCAGAAGTCAAGAAGGCATTTCATTCAAAATTTCTATTATTTTCTTGTCTATAATAATATTACCAAATCGCATTGGTTTTTTCATGCATTTCAACTCCACTAAACAAGTCTAAAATGATTGATAGAAAAGGACAACCATTTCCCAATAAGTTGCTCCCGCTGTCCCAATTTATTTGGCATAGTTTGATAGGATGCAGTGTTGTAAGAAAGTAAGAAAGACTTCTGACATATAAACTACATATTTTATTAAATGGCAGAACTACCATTATACTGAACAATTTGTTTTGTATCCTGTGGGGCCAACAAGAAGCCATGTCAATTGCAATGGGAATGTAAAAATTATCTAGTCTCAAAGTAGAGAAAGAACTGATCTTTCTCCAACAGATAAAAGAGGAAAAGTTCCCAACAAGTAGTACAGGGAGAGTACTAAACAAAACAGAAAGGAAAAAGTCCCGAAGTGAAAGCTACCTAAAATCCTGAACTTTCAACTCCACCAAAACAAAGGAAGCAATGATCCTGGGCATACCATCCAATCACATTAGACAAAATAAAGGACCACTTCTTTGATCCAAATATCAGAAGTGTTATTCACTAACGTGTGCAGTTCTCTGGTATCATATCTACTCTTATACTAAAAGGTTGTGAATTCCACTTGAGAGGTAAGATAACTAGGAATGAAAACTTGTGGTGATGACATAAAGAAGATACTAGATTGCTTCAAGTTTCTTGAACTTCTTTATATTTTGTCACCTATGCAATTCACCAAGATCAATATCTAAAGCTAATGATCTAAGCAATTTAACCAGAGATATGTGATCATTCGCCTTTTCAAAAACCTCTTTATATAGAGGCAAAATCTTTGAGGCAGTACAAATTGTCTTGAAGAATGCCTATACCAATAGAAACTGCAAACCAATATCACAAGCACAAACTTCGTGAAAGTTATCTCACAAGTGTATGTTTGGTGTAGTGACTTTCAGTTTGACACATCATAGTATTGTAAGTAAGACTAACAGGCTAACCTGGAACTGCTGGAACTTTTCTCCATCAGCTGTCAATTGCAACCGCAAGTTCTTCTCCGTTGCCAGTAATTGTGACACTTGGTCAGCATAAATTTTCATTTGGGACTGTTCCTGCTGTGATTTCTCCTCGTGTTGCTTAATTTTCAAATCTGCAAGCTGAAGTTCAAGACTCTTTTGCTTCATCTGCAAAGAGAAAGATATTCATCAGGCCCTTGATCAAAAAGGAAAAGCCTTGGAGAAAAATATTAAAATCCACAAAGATGTTTTATGATCTCAATAATACTAGGAAATTGAATAAGAGCAAATGTGAATCACCTTGTTTGCAAATTGCTGTTCAGAGAGAGTATACTGATCTGCAAGTTGATTCAACTTGCTCTTTAACCTGCAATTATTAAAGGAAAACAGAAGTATTCAAAAGCTAATCTTAAAATGAACTTACACTAAAATGACCCCAATATTATGTTCAAGCAATTCGTAAAAAATGGTTAATTTCCATAACTAAGCCAAACTAACAGCAAAATTCTTGCCAGAAAGTATCACATGCCAGTCCAAAGGAGGGTGGCGATGGAATATATATGAATAAAGCAGGATAAAAGCACCTTGTTTTGACAGGGAAATCACATTAGACTTGAGAAGCCAACTCATGACAGAACATCCACTCTTTAAGAAACAAAGAAACCCTTGCTGTGAACATTGACAAACCCAGTCCTTTTTTTATAAAGTAATAATATTGTCGATGTCGGAATACCCAGTATACAAGTGGTATACAAAAGAGAAGATTTTTTTTTAACAAGATATGATTTACTACAAATAATGCCCAATCGAATGCACTAATTGAGACTCTTGAGCACCAATAATTTACCCAATAAAAAGATCTCAAGTAAGCAAAATCATTTTTCACTCCTACAAATGCTCTTCCATAACTTCCCCTCCCAAATTCTCACATAGAAGCAAAAGGGGCTACATCCCATGCTTACATCTGCCTACCTGCATCACGTTTTTAACTATAGCCAACATCGACCATGGGAACAAACAGACCCATGTCACTCTCGAAGTCCAACTAAAAGTTGTCTGAAACTTGTATCCTCTATTTAACGTAACCTGCATTGTAAGCTATCACCGAGAACAATTTTCTCCCACTAGCTTTCCATTACCAAGTGTAATATTCTGACAGTGTGATGTTTTGCTTACAGAGTAATTTTTTTAAAAAATGAATTGCATCTATCACCACTTGTAGATTTCTTCTTGAGCCTTAATTCAAGTAAGCAGTGATATCGTGTTCTACAGACATGAAATATCATCATATTGTTGTTAAACATGTCACATATAGTTGGAAAAGAAACTCTGAAGATATCATTACCACACCACATGTGCTTTTGGAAACTGTTAGAATCCTAGGAACATTTATAGCATGTGTAAATATAGTAGGTACCTTGATTTACTCCTAGATTTACTCTAGTTTGATTTGATATTAATTTGTATTGATTTCCTTCCCTTTTTAGGACATGTATACTTAGCTATTTAAACTCAATAGCTTGTGGGAATAATCAAACCGAGTTCTCTCTCAAACTCTTGTCTTCTCACATGGTATCAGAGCTTTCTTCAGTGAGAAAACAAGAATAATAAGAGAACAAAATTGCTGAGAATTCTTTTTCCAGCAAAACATCCACTGTTTCGCTACTCCAACACTCTCTGGGGGTATTGTGCATATACGAGTACCACCATTACGATCAGAATCCTCGTGGCTTATGCTGTTTTTGTAGCCACTTTGCTGGCATTTTTTCCCAGTAACTTTTTCTGACAAGACAGCAAGCAGGTTTCCAGTTTCCCAACTCTGTTCTTCAGGTTTTTTCCCCAGAATTTACTTTATTTTTTAACACTAATAGATCTATTTTTCATGTCTCTCAGATCCGATATGTTTAGCAGTAAATCTGTGAGTTCCAGCAACCCAAATCATGGTATCACCACAAAACCTTTGACAGGTAGTGCAAACTATTTATCTTGGTCCTCCTCTGTTCAGTTATAGTCTGTGTTGTGAAAGTGACAAAAAGCGCACTTAAAGTGCGAAGCGAGTCGAGGCGCAAGCACTGCACTTTTATGCTCTGAAGCAAAGCGCTGCTGAAAAAGCGAGCGCTTCAGTAGGCAAAGCGAGAAGCGCGCTAAAGCAAAGGCGACAAAAAGCTCGCTTAAATGAGACGAGAACATTATCAAATACCAAGACAAAAAAACTTTTGAAAAGCTCTCAGGCACTTATCCCAAGACAATTTCCTAGGGACCCTTCCGGTCCTTGGGAAGCCATAATCCGGTGAACTTCCTTTACCGGAAAACCCAACTCCTTTTTCTTTCTTCCTTAATTCTTTCTTTCCCATGGATAACAAAATATATTTCACACCTGGGGTCAAATCATACGATATAACAGAGTCTAGAAACATGAAAGGAAACTGGTTTGAGTAGGTGGAGAGTGTGAAACTACACATGAGGAGAATGAAGCTGAGCAGGGATGCTTTATTATGGATATGCAAAAGGCTAGGGGAGGCTTCTGGCATTGAAGGCAAGTCAGTTAATACTTGGAGATGCAAGGACATTTCTACCTACATTTATTGCTCATTGAAGTTCAATAAATATGGTAGGTTCATCTCAATCATTGTGGTTAATGGCCATGAACGTTCGGTGATTATTCTGCCAGAAAGCATCTTTAATGAGGGTTAGGGTGGCCTATCAAAAAAAATTGAAAGCTTCATCATTAAGGAGGCAGGACATGTCACTGAGAAACAGTGGAATACTGCGTTTATGAGGCACAGGGGAGAGGAAAGTTATAAGGAGGTCATTCAAAAGAGCAAATGGGGGGTCATATCTGATAGGAGAGCAGAAAATCAGAAGGAGACACTCCGTGAAGAAGAAGGGGTCCTTAGCAGATGTGTGGTGGGAAGCTTCCCAGAGGATGACGAAATTCCCTCACGAAACGAAGTCAGAAGGTGGGCTATTCAAACATGGAAAGGCATCCATAAAGTCAACATTTACGACATGAATGGTATTCAGTTTCTTTTCGAGTTCCAGTCAAGAAAGGAAGCAGAGCATATTGTTATGGGGAAGTAGAGAAGAAAGAATCACCATTTACAGATGGAATGGTGGTCTCCCAAAGCGGGAACGACGCAAGCTTATTTCAAGTTTGATTGGTTTTGGGTTCGAATTTTAGGTCTTCCTCTACATCTCTGGACAGACAAGGTGATAAAACAAATTGGTGACCAATGTGGGGGGTGGTTGGAGACGGAGGAAACCACCCTAAAAAAACATCTCCTATGGGCTCGAATTATGGTTAAGGGTCCTAGGGAGAAAATTTCGAAGGAAATCGAGATTGAAGATGGAGATGGCATTTTTCTGCAGTATGGTGTGAAGCTCCGGCAAGATTAAAAAAAAGGGGGGGAGAAGCACTCTGATCGATATGTTAGAGGTTTGACTTATGGGGAAAGTTCTCTGCAGAGGGGGACTCTTACGACAGAGATGGAAGAGAGATTAAGGAAAGGCAAAGAGAGCTTTTGTCCAGAAGTCAATCATGATAGGGGTCTTGTACCGCTGAATAAAAGTGGGCACGCGACTTGTGAAAATTCATCTGGAAAAGGCATGTGGAGGCCCTGGTAGAGAGTCTGGGTCGATTTTTATCTTGTTCAAAGTGTAGTGGGGTTGGGACCATTAACTTAGGCCTAAAAGCTACAATGACCTATTTTACAGAGGCTTTTATCGGGGATATTTTCAGCAGCAAAACCTATACGGAGAATTTCATGACATTCTACAGAGCTTGAAGAACTCATGAGAGTGGCTCAGAATCCTTATCCACAGAACAACATCACAATTGAAATCATCGACATGCAGCGTGCAATTGATCCTTCAGAGTATGCGGAGGAGACAATACTTCCCTTAGATTGCAAGAAAAGGGTGAACACAAGGGATGATTAAGAAGTTTACACAGGAGAACCCTACAAGGACCAATTGGAAATTCTGGACGTGCCTCTTCCTATTGCCAGTGATGACTCTCTGTCAGAGGAAGCCATTGGTGACAGAGCTTCTTTATGGATGCAAGCGAATGTCCTTAAACTTAGCAGATTATTTGGTGCTGCCTTAGAAGGATGCGATACGACTGCTTTTGAATTATTTCTGAAAATTGATCAAAAGAGGGAATTCTTCAAGCAAAATATGGAGAAACACATAAATGGCAATAACTCCAATAACATCCCAAGGGAAGTGAGGAATTTGGCTTTTAATGTGAATTTTAAAGATGGCGAACCGAGAAGTAAGGGGAGAAAAACAACTTCAAGTGATCAATGTTTAAAGTTGTAACATGGAATGTTAGGGGGCAAACAATGAGAATAAAAGAAGATTAATTCAGAGTCTACTTCAACAGTGGGGTGCAGATATATACGTGCTAATGGAAACAAAATTGACTGGAGCAAATACACAATTGATCAAACAATTGTGGTTCAACCGATGAGGAGAATTACACTTAGAGGTTGTGGGGAGAAGTGGGGGTATAGCAGTGTTATGGGACACGAGAATGTGGAAAGGTGAATTGGTGGAGGTTTCTGGGCAAGTAATCACATGTAGATTTGAAGGCATTAATACGAACTTAAGTTGGCTCCTTAGTTCAATTTATGTTGACTGTAACGAAGTCATTAGAAGGGAGTTGTGGAGGGATCTAATCAATCTAAAGAACACATGCACAGGTCCTTGGTTGTTTTGTGGGGATATCAATGTGACAAGATATCCCACGGAAAGATCAACAGGGGCTATGTCTGACTTCACAGATTGGATAAATGAAATGGAGCTACTTGACCCTCCTTTATATGGAGGATTGTACACCGGGAGAAGGGATGAAAACCATTCGACTGCTTCTAGATTGGATAGATTTCTTTACTCTCATCATTGGGACGACTTTTTCTCACAAATTAGACAAAGTCTTCAACCGAGACTAGAGTCTGATCACAATCCAGTGATGCTAACTTGCGGGGAGATAGACTTGAAGAAATCTTATTTCAAGTTTGAACAATGGTGGATGCAAATAGAAGGTTTCGGGGAGAAGGTAAAGGATTGGTGGTGCTCCTTCTCAGTAAATGGGACCCCTTCTTTTATCTTAGCTTCCAAACTAAAGTTGCTGAAAGGGAAGTTGAAACAATGGGGCTATGAGAACAGAGTCCACTGGAAACAAAAGAAGGAAGAGATACTCAATCAAATTGTTGGTCTGGAAAAGATACAAGAGCAGAGAATATTGACTGATGATGAACTCCTTCAAAAAGTTCATCTATCTAGGGAGTTTGATGAAGCTTCCAGGAATGAGGAGATAGCTTGGAGACAAAGGTCAAGAATTCAATGGCTCAAACATGGAGACAAGAACACCAAGTACTTCCATAGGATGGCCACAGCACACAAAAGAATAAACTCAATTGAAAAATTGGGTAAAAGGCAGAGAGTTGACTGATACTGATGAGATCAAAGCCGAGATTACTAATTTCTATCAGAAACTATACAGAGAAACTAAGGATTGGAGGCCTGCTCTAAACTTACAAGGCATTGAAAGCATCAGTTTGGAGAAGGATTGGTTACAAAGACGGTTCGAGGAGGAAGAAGTGGTAGAAGGAATCAAATTGTGTGCAAGTGACAAAGCCCCTGGCCCTGACGGGTTTCCTATGAGCTTTTATCCGAACTTTTGGGAGATGCTCAAGGTAGATATCATGAATACCATCAGACAATTTCATGATCAGCAGGTCTTGGAGAAGAGCTTGAATGCCACATTTGTGGCTCTTATCCCGAAGAAGACAGGCAGTTGAACTTAGGGACTTCAGACCCATAGTTTGATAGGTGGGGTATACAAAATTATAGCTAAGCTGCTAGCTGAGAGGTTGAAGAAAGTAATCAGCAAACTAGTAAACAAACATCAGATGGCATTCATAAAAGGCAGACAGATCATGGATGATACCCTTATTGCTAGCGAATGTGTAGATACTAGACTTTGAGGGTCTGACTCTAGAGTTATGTGCAAGCTAGACATTGAAAAGGCATATGATCATGTCAACTGGAGTTTTTGCTCAATATGTTAAAACAAATGGGGTTTGGTGAGAGATGGTTGAGATGGATTGAAGTATGTATAAAAACTATTAGGTTCTCCATTCTGATAAATGGAGGACCTACTGGTTTTTTTCCCTCAGGGAGACCCTTTGACCCCTTTCCTGTTCATCATAGCATGGAAGGATTCGATAGTATGATGAAGGTGACTACTCAAAACTCATTGTTGCAAGGATTCAAAGTAGGCAGTTTCTCAGGGGTGGATATGCAGATTTGTCACTTGCTTTATGCTGACGACACTGTCATATTTTGTGAAGCCAAGGAGGAACAAATTAGAATTGTCAGAATGATATTGGTAGTCTTTGAGGCGGTCTCAGGCTTGGCAGTCAATTGGAGGAAGAATTGTATATATCTCATCAAAGAGGTTACACAGATACAGGCCTTAACAAACATTTTGGGGTGCAGAATTGAAAAACTCTTAACTGTTTACCTAGGTATGCCACTTGGAAACAACCATAAAGAGCTAGTGATATGGGATAGTATAATTGAAAAAACTAAGGAGAAGCTTGCAAATTGGAAATCTCAATATCTATCCTTCGGTGGGACCATTCTGATAAACTTTGTACTAGACTCCTTACCTACAGATGTGATGTCCTTATTCCTTATGCAGGCCAAAGTGGAAGAAAGACTTGATAAATTAAGGAGGGGCTTTCTTTGGTCGGGAATCAAGGAAGGTAAAAGAATACATCTTGTCAAATGGCAAACTGCTTTGCTGAGTAGAAGCTCAGGGGTGTTAGGGATCAGAAACTTGGGGCTACAAAACAAGTGCTTGTTGGCAAAATGGTTGTGGAGGTTCGGAAGAGAGGATAAAGCACTTTGGAAGGAATTTATCAATAACAAGTAGGGCCAGAATAGCCCATGGGTTTTCAATATGGTGAATATCCCGTATGGTGTCTTGGTGTGGAGAACTATCAGAAATTTATGGAGTCAACTACAACACAATATTAGATACAAAGTGGGGAATGGGACCACGGTTCTTTTCTGGAAAGATCACTGGATTTGTCAGGACTCCTTGATGTCTTCCTATCCAGATATATATATCCTCAGCTCATCTCCAGAAGCAATGGTAAATGAGGTATGGTTTGAACAAGGGTGGAGTTTCAGCTTCATAAGGTTACTAAATGACTGGGAGATAGGGAGAGTAGTCGAGATGCTACAAACACTAGATGATTTCAAGGGCACAAATCTGGAAGTTGATGTAATAATTTGGAAACACAATCATGATGGTATGTTGTCAGTCAGCAGATTGTACAATAGGAAAGTGAAGGAACTTCCCCGGGAAATCTCTGGACCATGGAGTAAGGTATGGAAAAATAAAGTGCCAACTAAAGTGAGGTGTTTCTCATGGCTAGTAGCTAAAAGGGCATGCCTAACTACTCATGCGAAGCTACAAAGAAGAGGCTTGAAATAGCTTCCTAGTGTTTACTGTAATGAGACAAATGAGACTAATAGCCATCTATTCCTCCATTGCAAAGTCACTGCTCAATTATGGGCCATTTTTCTAAGCAGAACACACACAAACTGGACAATGCCAGAACATATTGCAGATCTTCTTAGTTGTTGGGTGAGAAGAGGGGGGAGTAAGAGCCAGAAGAAATGGTGGAACATGATACCCTCTTGTATATGGTGGACTATTTGGAGAGAAAGAAACAAGAGGTGTATGGAAAATACTTCAGGATCAGTGCAAAAGATCAAATGGCGTTGTATGAAGATTTTCTGTTTTTTGGTGTAAAGAGGAGAGTATAGAGGATGCTGGACAGATTTTAAATTTTCTCTTCTTTATAAGTTTAGTAGCAATTTCTTGAGTTGGTCTTTTTTGGGTCACTGATGTAAATCTTTTTGATGGTTGCCAGCATACCCTCATTGCTGAGGAATACAATTTTATCTTTATCAAAAACAAAAAAAATATGAGATAAGCGCTAGTTAGGGTTTTTTCAAAAATTTCTGTTAGTTTTTTTCTTTAATTTTTTTAAGTGGGCAACATCTTTCCAATTATTCTCCCTCTTTGAGGGACTGCTGCTCAACTCTACAGGTTAATTCTCTTCTTCTCTTTGGTCGATTGCTGCTCTGGTTTTTTCTCTTCTCTTTGGTCACTGCTGCTCTGTTTTTTTCTTTTTTTGTTTTGCTGGCTGCTGCTATGTTGTCTCTATATTTTTTTTCCTTTGTTTTATTGTTGTTCTGTGACCGAGTTACTGTTGCTCTGTTTGTAATACTATCCTCTGGTCTTCTTTCTTTTTTTGTTTTGCTGGTTGCTGCTCTGTTCTGTCTCTATATTTCTTTTCCTTAGTTTTTTTACTACTCTGTTACCAAGTTTTTTTTTTTTTTTTTGAACATTGGTAAAGTTGTATTCTTTAACATTAAGGACATGCTTGCCACCTTCAAAAATTTACAGCCCTAACCAAAATTACAAGCTCCCTATTAATTCTATAATTTGATCTACATCTTCTATATAGAGCTGTTTACACCAAAAAAGTAAAGATACCAAACAATTCCATTTTACTTTGTGAAAGGAATTAGATTTATCTTCAAAACATCTCCCATTTCTTTCCTTCCACACTGACCACCATATGCATGATGGTATTAGCTTCCACCACTTCTTTTGAGTCTTGCTACCCCCCTTCTGATCCAACATTTGAAAAGATCAGAGGTGTGTTCTGGCATAGTCCAGCTACATTTGTTTCTCCAGTCAAATTGCATAGGAAACACCTAGGGACTAGTTGCTTTCCTTTCTTCTGCAGCACTTCTTGAGTTAAGCAGACTCTTTTGATGACTAACCAAGTGAAGCATTTCTGTTGGTTTTAACAGGAGAATAACAGATGTTTACTAAGAAAGAAAAGAGAAGATACAAGGTTAAGTTATATATTTTTATTGAAATAATGACTGCAATATAAATACATGAATTCATAACTTAAAAAGCTAAAGAAAAGGAGTGAAATAAGCTAACATTATCTCCAATAACTAAAGCCTAAAATATAGCAACTAACTAATCAGATTCTGCCAAATACTGCAGCCTAATTTATCTGAACTTAATCCTACTTTTAAGTTGTATATTGATACAGCAGAAAGTGGAACTAATCTCCAGGTTTTGAGGCACCACTTTCAACACTCCTCCTTGACTCAAGAGCAGCAATCCCAAGCCTTTTTCTGAGAAATTCAAATCTTGCTCTAGGTA
>JAJOOS010011709.1:0-11826 GCA_029582725.1 Solanum chiquidenum | reverse complement strand
GATCAGTGATCACTTTTGAATTCAAGGGTGGGCCAGTTCTTTCTGGCTGCCATGAGTTCTCCTTTCGTCCATGTCCACATTTCAGACTTAGACTTTTCTAGTTAGTGATAGTTCGCTAGTTTGGGGTTGTAACCCTTCTTATTTAGATTTTTGGTTCATTGTTAGATGTTTTGGTACATTGACTTTCAGGTATATGCATTACTTCCGCAATGTTAGTTATTATTAGCTCTATTTCTTTCCTTAGCATTTAACTTCTTCCGTAACTTAAATGCTTTAGTATTTTGATTAAGTTGGTTAGCTAATTAGTATTAATGGTTCTCCCATCGTAGGGTTAGTGTGGGTGTCAATCACGATGGTCTGGATCGTGACAATTTAAGTCTTGGATGAAATGGAAGTACGAGAAAAGCCCTAAAATTGATTGAAGTACGGGAGCTACAATTTATCCATCAAATGAGATTTTGACCTAATTCATTCTCTTTGATATACTCCCATTATGTTGTCATTCTAACAATTAGACAACACTTCATACTTTGAAATCAAGTTGTTTTAGAGGAAATTGAGTTTCATAACGAGCTTCCGATAACACTTCATACCGAGCTTTTGATATCATCAAGAGTTGAACCATAAATTTCTCAATTAATCTTGAGGCCTTAGATAATCTTGAATCGCAGGTGCATAAGGGCTGAAAATTTCTTGAAACGCAGGTGCATAAGGGCTGAAAATTTCTTAAATCGTAGGTGCATAATGATTTTAGGTGAATGCGTTTTAAATTGAAATGACATGTATACGAAGTAATAAAAAATGACATCGTTTATTTGAATGGGGTGACAAATAATGGACGTGGGGCTAGATTACGTTAAATTCTTAAAACGTTATTGAGAGTCATGTTTTTAGCATAAAACGTTAATCATAGTAACATTTTTTACCTTAACACCATCAACAACATTATTTTACACAACTGAATTTTTTAAAATTAAATATACCCTAAAACATTACTTTGAAATACATTTATACTAGTTTTATTTTGGTGAATTGCTTTAAATAATGGATTAGTTTGATAAAAAATGTATTTCTCTAGGCCTCCCTTTCTTACTGAATTTTTTACCAAAATAACTTATTATTTAAAACAATTTACAAAAATAGTGTGTTTTTTGAAACTTTACAAAATTAGTATAAACGTTGTTGATAGTAACGTATTAGGTCATATTATATATCAAACAAGCAACGGACAAAAAGTAATGGGTGGACAACGTTAAAGTAGGAACATGTTACCATAGTAACGTTTTAGAATTATTATACTGTAACGTTTTCGTTCCAATCCTTATATATGTTTTAACCTATCTTAAATATAATTTCAATTCAACAGTACTTTCCTCATCCTATCCTAAAACCAATTTCTCTCACCCTAACCTTAATCTCGCAAAGCCTTGCGAAGAAAACATACGCACAACACCGTTCCAATTCTCACCGCTAGTGTTGTCGAAAAAAGAGATTCACGATTGTTTCACTGCCATAAGTATTTCAAGGTAATTTTTTTTGTTCAAGGTTTGATTTTTATTTATGAAGGAATGCTTGACAAATCGATAGGATTGAAGAACCCGCTAACAAACCCATGAAATTGAATTTCAACACAAGATTTTGTCTGGTTATTAATTTTTGTTTGATTTTAAACTCCTTGGACTATTTTCATTTTGAGGATACTCTTCTCATGACTAATGAACTCACAATTGTTAATTAAAGTTGTAATAGTGTCTTTCTATCTATCCACATTCCATATTCGCTTCGTTTAATTCCTACTTCTCTTTCTCTCCATAGTTTGGTTACTCTTTACCTAACGTAACAATTGTATATCACGAAAAAAAAAATTATACTCATGTTCTATTGTTGCTTAGTGTAGTCTAATATGATTTGTGTTATATGAGTAACTTTTTAAATTAAAGAGGATAGTCTTAAAACTTTTGAATATGATTTTGTAAATTTTGCAGTCACTTTTGAAGTGTGCTTTCTGAGATGAATGCCAGAAAAATTTACATAACAATTCGGGTTAACATTTAAGTTTACTTTCATGTATATTTCATAGGTTTTTTTATGGCTAATAATAGTGAATACAAGTTGGATCCGATCCATTGGAATCGAATGTATTAACGAAACAACTCACTCATAAATCACAAGATATATGAGAAAGAAGTGTTAATATGATTCTTAATACGAGAAGAGAAGATGAAATTTTTTGGAAGCTCATTGAGAGATCCTATCCATCCACGAGTTTTTGAAGTGATTAGACTATCCGAATCATATGGTGTTTACAAATTTAATCGACCTACTATCGATCGTAGTTTGATCACTACAATAGTCGAGCGATGGCATCCTGAAAATCATACTTTTCACTTGAGGACAGGTGAAGCAATAATCACCCTACAGGACGTTGAGGTGTTGTATGGATTACCTGTGAATGGTGATCCAGTACTTGGTAATGAAATGATAAGAATCCTAGGGGATTGACAAAATATCTGTCAAAGATTATAAGGTTTCGTTTCATATCATGAAGACTTCAAAAAAAAATCCCTCAATGTCACTGTGTTTAATGCACAAATGCTAAGCAAACCACAATTGTCGAACATGACAACACAAGATATGGTTAATCAGAAGTTGGATGATTGCAGGTAAGATGATGACGGATACATCTAGTGGTTATCTGAAGCTTATGTACTTTTCTATGCTCCAGGACATCGATAAAATTAGGTCTTATAGTTGGGGGAGTGCGACCTTAGCATTTCTTGTATCATTTTCTTTGTAAAGCCTCACAAAGTACCCAAAATGAGTGAGCCGTATTTCTACAACTACTTCAGGTATACCTAACAATTGTACAAATTATTTATTTATATTTTTATACTTTACTAGTTTTGGACACGTGTGTCTCATATCATATTTTCTCTCCCTATATATATATATTTCCTTTGATTTGTCTCTATAGTGTTATTGAAGGAAGAAAATTTTAATAGATGTAATTTCAGAACTTTTTCTCCCAGATTTGGGTGTGCGAGAGAGTCACTATCCTCAGTCATCATATAGTAGCTCAGAGAGATGCGAGAACTATTTTTCCTGGTAGTTTTCCTAGGAGTCCACATGCTACTTGATGGTTTGTGCATCTTAGTTGGACGAAACTATGCACTTGACTCTATGATAAGATATCAGGTACAATGTAATTTTTATTTATTTATAAAGATTGTAAATGTAAAGACTTATTTTGCTCTTTTATTTTTCATGTAGTTTATTGGGGTACCATATTTCGATGACTTAATTGATAGTCTTCTTCTCTATTGTCACGTTGGACGAAACATATGGCAGGTTAGAGTTTCAATCTTTTATTGAGATGTGGTCGAGGTTCATTTGTCAGATCGTGTTATGAGGCAATTTGGACTGCAGCAAGCTATTTCAAATTTGTTTCTATTTGATTCCAAATATTTTCATCATGATCGTCGGAAAATACCAAATACAAATTGAGAGTTGATACATGCACAATGGTTATAATTTTGGAACCAACACCTCCAATATAGTTGTGATGCTCCGGTCAATCATGAATCACTTCGTTATGATGACCCCTACCTTATTTGGTTCAGGCACATTACTCGTCTTGTTATTGGTAATTCTAATTTGCGTCCTTAAAGTCAACAAGGTTATGTGCCTAATTTAATAACATATGAAATTATGGTATGTGCCATCTCATTAGCTTATCTTCATGCCTTTTGTATCGTATAGTCATGATTCTAATTTTTTTATTCTACCCTATTTTGTGATGTTTCATATATATTTTTTATTTACAAATTAATCATTTTAGCTCAAAACTAGAAAAGTTTGTCATATATATATATATTTTTTTAGTGCTGTTGCTACTACGTTTTTCACTGTTCTTTGGTTTCTTTTTTATTTTTCATTGTTCTTGGTTCACTCTTAAACTTGCATTCAATGGTAGCGACAAATCGAAATACTATTGCTATCAAGAAAGAAATGTTAATGTCTGCAACAAATCTAACAAGAAATTTAGTGGCCAAAAGAATTTTTAAAGGTAAGCAAGAAAGGAAGTAGAATGATTGAAAGATTACTACTATCAAGAAAAATGAAATCATATAGTGATCAAGAGTCTTTTTGAAGAGCAAAGAGTTTTTATTTTTATTTTTTAATATATAAATGGTTGGTCTCTATGTTTTAAGTTATTTTTCTTAGTTGAAGTAGGTCAATTTTTGGATGAATGTTTCTGTTACCAGAAAGTTTTGCCTCTATATTCATTACTATTTTGAACAAAAAAATGAATGTCTGGAAGCTGAATTGTTATACTCAGATGGTCGATTTAAACATTAATTTTCTTTTATATTTGCTTCTTTGCCTTTTAAGCGATGTGATTATTAGTTTTGTATCCCTACATATATTGTATCTACAATTCTTAAGAAATGAATCATTAAATGACTTTCACTTTAATTTGTTCAGGTGTGTCATATTCATTTGATGGTTGATGAAGCTAAAACACTTGGTGATAGTCCATCATATGAGGCATTATAGATGTTTAAAAAAATAATGTGAAATCATGGTTCTGATTATTTAAAATATGTCTATGAAGCTGATAGTATTCATGTGTCTACCGATTATAGAAAAGATGCGGTACAACCTGTCCAGTTATATTCCCCAGTTCATAAGCAAGAAAAATATGATGTTGCTAGTAAGAGTGAAAGTATTTATGTTGAAATGGATCAGGCCACACAAAATGTCCAAGCAGTCTCAGAAGATGATCAAACAACATCCAGTTATAATATTGGTTTCATTTCAAGAGTCTGCATTCATGAATTCACTCAGGCATCAAATATGCCATATCCACTGTTACAAACAAATATCATGTCATATCAAGTTATCCAAGTCTTTCATTACTTGAGAATGTCGTTGGTAGTTATCGACCTCAAAATTTTAAGAATGTCCCAAACTTTACCTCATTGTATGTGTCAATGGTCATTAAGAGCCCTGATACCATTAATAATTTAGAGGATCCAAATAATCAAGTGAACGATAATGATCTAAACAATGCAAATAAAGGCGATGATACGCCCATTCAGGATGGTGAACCATCAAGGAGGGAGAAGCGTAAAATTAAACTTAAGCCTTGTGGGACTGATGTTTTAACATCTTACATTTTTTTTGCTTCACTTCTCCTTTTGAATAGTAGAACATTTATCTTTTCTTTATAGGGGATCATTATGTTATCCAACACGTCAAAAATAAAAAAGAAAGGAATATGTAATGAAATCTTGTGGTGCTACTGAAGACGGTGTGTTACTTATTAAATTTTGAAAAGTTAGTGCTACCTAGAGTTGATGCTGCTAGAAATTACAGTTAGTACTGATGACTACATAGCAGCAAGACTAATTTAATACTTAGAGTTGGTGTTACTACTTTATGAATCTCAATAGCTAATTTATTACTTTTTTCTCTCTTCGTTATATATGATTTAGTGTAATTTTATATATATTCTGTTATATAAAAGTTAGTATTTTAGTTACAGTAACAATAACTTAGCATTATAAAGTTAGTATGTGTTTAATACTCTTTTGAATATCAGATGGTTTAACCATAACAAGAAAAATTTCTACCCAAATGAGCTTATTCTAGTATATTTTTTTCTTTACTGGTGATTTGTTGGTTTCAGCTGCAACGATGGCCAATTTATTGGTACATTTTATATTGGACAAGGGTGTGATTATGATAACATGAAAGAGGAACAAAGAGAGAATAAAATTAAAGTAATTACAAATACAATAATGGTCCCAATGACTAGAATTGTAGAATTAAAAAATTGAACAACCTGAAAAAGAACAATATTCAAGACAAATGATGATATACAAATTAAAATGAACAAAATACATAATTAGAGATAATTGAAAGTAAAATTCTCACTTAAGTTTGATTTTTAGTTGGACATCGACTCCAGTCATGCCCGGTCTACCTACACAATCCACAAGCATGCCCATATACTGCAGGACCACGATCCATTTCATTAGGAATTTTAGTTGTCCTTGATCGACTGAAACAACGATAAAATTCATTACTTCTCATTATAAAACTTGGCAATGATCAATATGCATCGTGCCCAATCGGTGAGAATGACCCAGAATATGTTGCAACATGATTATCTATTGTGAAATGCCCTCTTACATAATTTCTAGCTAGTGCTCCCATTTTTTCAGTAAGCTTCGTGAAATGTGAACACGATAAATGTAAATTATCCCATTTTTCACATTCACATTTTTTTCACTTAGTGAAACACAATAGGGATTACCACCAGTACTATCAATTTGTATAAATCTAACCTCATATACCCATGTGGATATATTTCAATAAAAAATAAAGTTTCTTTTTGAATTTCCATATATTTTCTCCCACTTCATTTTGAAACTGCTTGTCCATAATTCAATTTGCTCTATAAGTTGGAGATTTGTTTGACATCTACGAGTATATCGTTCAACGGTTTTCTCAAATGAATGTCTAATCATGACAGTGTCTAGCAAGCTTCGAGCTTTCTTTAGAAGTCCATTGAAAGACCCTGAAAGATTTATTGTCAATACTCCCGATCTTTTTCTATCATCATGACTAACAGTCCATATGCCCAATGGAATTCGCATGAGGTATCCATATGCTTTTCTATTTTCTTCTTGAATTTTCCACATTTAAGCTTCAAACTTCCTTACTTGATGAGTTGTAGCAGCCCTCCACATCAAATTACTGAGGTCCTTATTTGAAATTGAGATTGAAAGTTATTTAAGATGTCTTAGACAAAATCGATGGAAGACCTGAGGCTCCTGAAATTGCCACAACTTCGATAAACTAATCAAGTTTTCTTCATGCCCTATAAGAGATCATACATATATCTTCTCTATTCTTTATAACACGTGCACTCAATTTTCTAAAAAAATCATTCTCATGCCTTTTTCGACTCCTGTCAACAAAATCAAATGCTAAAAGGAAGAATGTTATCATTTCCATCTACTTTAACAACAATTAACAATTTTATCTCATATTTACCATATATATGAGTTTCATCTACTGAAATAACAGGATGAAAAATTTGGAATCCATCAATGCATGACTTGAAAATCAAAAAATACAAACTTGAAGGTTTTACCTTTGGTGAACTCATTGACTCTTCATGTTTTCACTCACTAAATGATTTCTGAAAATCAGCATATATCAATGTAAACACACTAGTCTAAGTCATGCTTTTCTATATGTTACTTGATGATCAAATTTTTCATGAACCTTAGAAATGACATCTACTATTAATAATTTGAAATTTTTATGTATTTGATTTAAAAATAAAGATGCAATTTAATTGGTATCTAAGTTAGCGTGACCTGTCGTAAGCCCTTCAGTCTCACATTTATGATTATTAAAAAACTTTTCTATCTTCCAAAGGTTACCTCCAACCTTCCGACCTTGAAGAAATCACGGACAACCCAATGAATCATAAGTATGTATCTTACAGTCCATAAACTCTTGGTTGATATTACAACCTTGAATTCTTTATTTTGTGCAAACTTCAAATTATCACAGTTCGTTTCGACTTAGCTTCGCTGCTGAACCACATATCTTTTTCTAAAAAACATTTGGCATTCTTGGACAAAAAAAAACATTTTATCTCAGATTCACGTGTAGAGATAAAAATATCTTTCTCATTCTCCAATGTTGTAAATTAAGGTATATCATTATTTTGCATTTTAGATACATCCTAATCAAATTGATTTTGAAGATTTATCCAGTATCGTTTTGAGGTAAATCTCCAGTATCTTATCGAATTCACTTTCAATGTCTTTACTCTCTCCATCGTCTTCTGAAGGTTCATGTTCCTCCGAAATTTCATTGCTTCTTTGAGGCATGTGCATCATTACACAAATTAAAACTAGCTTCATCTTCTCTGTAGAATTTTCTTAAATTAATTTCATGCAATACATAAAATGAAAATAATTAATTATTCATGCTATAGACTAATTTTTTTATATAAAAAAAAATTAGTCTACTTGATTTCATATTGGTTGTGGCTACTTTCAATGTGTCTTTGACTACTCAAGCATTCATCAGTTGATCTATATTCATTGTAACACCTCGCTATTTGAAAGAACTAGAAAGAACTAAAATTAGAAAGAGTCATTTTTGGAAAGAATGAAAAATCTGGAAAATTGGTTAAGTTAAGTTTGAGTTTTTGTCAACTTCAAATAAATATAATTCCTAGCTCAGAATGACTTAGGTGTTCTACAAGATACCGTAGGAAATATCTTTGAATTATCTTTCCAACGCCGCTGAGTTTGCGTAATTTCGAGTTCGTATGAGGGAGATATGTCCATTTGAAGTTGGGCTATTTAGATAACGAAAGTCTAATCCGGATTTTAGAAGGGTAGTTTGGTCTTTTCCTTACCCAGTTATTATAATTCATTTTTAACAATTAAATTGGGGTCTAAACTGAATTGGTTCAGTTTAGACAATTGAAAATTTATGCTAGGGCTTGGAGAAAAGAGAAAAGAGGAGAAAGGAGAAGAAAAGTTCAAGATTCGTCAAGATCGTGTAATTTTGGTTGTGGATTTGCCAAGGATTCAATCCTACGAGGTATGTGAGATCACATAGCGTTGGGTTAGTTCAACCACGAACCAATCATGATTCAATTTAGCGTAATTGTGTTCTCTTGAAGGAAAAGGTTATGAGTTATTGTTGAAATTCGTTTAAGTTCATGTGGGTTCTTGTTGTTGAAGTTTCTTGAGTTTGATTCATGAGATTAGGTGTGTTTTCGAGTAGAATCTTACATATATTGATGATATAGTCGATTCTAAGTGTTTGGGGAAAGAACCAATTGATTTTAGAGGGTTTAGAGTTGAAAAACGAAGAAGAAAAGTTGGGGAATTTATGGGCAGGGGCTTGGGGCAGCACGCCTCTCAGAGCGCCCCACTTCAGAGTCTGAAGTTTGGGCTCTGGGGCACCGCGCCAATCAGAGCGCCCCAATCCAGACTCTGAAGTTCGGGCTCTAGTGCCTCGCGCCTCTCAGAGCGCCAGGGACGCCAGT
Organism: Solanum chiquidenum; assembly: GCA_029582725.1. Classification (NCBI taxonomy): domain Eukaryota; kingdom Viridiplantae; phylum Streptophyta; class Magnoliopsida; order Solanales; family Solanaceae; genus Solanum; species Solanum chiquidenum. Next base: position 2,735 of record JAJOOS010011709.1, on the reverse strand, counting down.
TTTTATACCTTTTCCCACTTCTTTCCGTACTAGTTTCCTATAACGTACCTATGTTTTCTAGTCGATTTCTACACTCTAAGGTACGTCTAAACATCATGAAATCATTCATAAATATGAGGTCATGATTCTTGAATCCATAATTCAATTCAAGGAAAGTTAAGAGTCAAGTCAAGAGAAGTTTATAGAGTTTTCCAAAAATCTTTTACAAACGTTTTAACTTTTTTTAAGGCTTGAGCTTTGAGTTGAGTAAAGAGTAAGAGTAAAGTTAATTTCTTCAAAAGATTATACGAGAATTAAGTATTCCCAATAGTTGAAATGTTTTCACATTTAAACAAGAAGGGATACACCGATTTTCAAGAGAGCTTTTAAGCTAGTTTTGAGTAATTACCTCAAATCACAGAAAGAGTTTTGTTTTTAAAACATATAAGTTGAGTATATTTTGGGAGTAGTATTGAGCACCGATATGGGGATGAGTTCATAATAACTCAAGTCTCCATAAACCATGTAGCCATCATGGGTAGAAATGAACATACTTTTTAGATGATTCCTTAGTGCTTTTTAGCATAGACTAGTGGATCTACTTAGTTGAGGTATTCTATATCACATCAAGGTATATGACAGTTCTGGCAGTGTTGACGAGACGGTGTATCATCACTTTAGCTCATAGTGGTGGTTGTCGGTTAGAGAAACTCCCACAATATTATATTACTCTATAAGTAAATTGAGTTGTTATTGTATTTCTTTAATATATTGAGTTATCATCTACTGTTTTAAATGCTTTGTATAACTACACCATTATTATTGTTTTTACTTTACATTTGAGTTGAGTATTCTTGGGTTGAGTAAAACCAAGGTAAGTGTTCTTTTCAGATTCCTTTCAAGCTTATGTCATATTTAGTTTTCCTCTCGCATTCTCATACGTTTAATGTACTGATGCCATTTGACCTGCATCTTTTTATGATGCAGATACAGGTATTTAGGATCAACATTCAGCACCTCATTGATCCATTCGAGCATTCATAGTCATTTGGTGAGCCTCATTCCTTTCCAATGGACTCCTTTTATATATTTTTTCTAGTATTTCAGTTGTTAGAATGATCGGGGGTCTTGTCCCAACATCCCTCTTAGTATTTTGAGGCTTAATAGACAATTAGATATGAGTCTTCAGTCTTATATTTCAGATGTTTTGCTAAAAGACTTGAGTTGCCACTTTGGCTAATTTGAATGTTTATCCTTAAACGTTCTAAGTTTATTTGAGACAGTTGTTTTAAAATGCATTTGAATCATTGTATTAATTCTTTAAGTCTTTCGCTATGAGTTAATCCAGGCCAAGGGTTCGCCTGGGGCCAACAAAGGTTCTCGAGTGCAAATCTCTCCCAGGGTGTAGGCTCAGGGTGTGACAAACTTTATATCAGAGCACATGTTTGAGAGTCCTATGAAGTCTATGAAGCCGTGTATGTAAAGTCCTAGTTATCGATGTGAAACGCGCCACATCTATAATTAGGAGGCTGTAATATTTAGGAAATTCTTTCACTTCTTTCATACTCATTTCGTGCGATATAGTGTATCTCTATAAAAGTTTCTTTCTAACTCGTGCTTGCACGTGTATTTTAGTTGATCATGCCTCGACGAAGAGCTTTATGAGGTCGTCCTGCTATGAGGAACATTGAGAAGCAAGGGGTACCTAATGCACCTGACGTGCAACCCCAAGGAGATGTGACCAATGCTGAATTTTGGGAAGCAATCTGAATGCTAAGTCAAGTTGTGACCAACCAAGTTGGGCAACAAATAGGGGCTCGACAAGAAGAGGCTGATACTTCGAGGATATGTGAGTTCTTGAGGATGAATCCTCCAAACTTCACTGGTTCAAGCACTATTGAGGATCCGGAAAATTTTGTTGAGGAACTACAAAAGGTATTTGAAGCTATGCACGTTGTCGATGCTGAGCGAGTGGAACTAGATGCATATCAACTTAAGAATATTACTAGGACTTGGTTTGACCAGTGGAAGAAGAGTAGGGCTGAGGATGCACTGATTTTGAGTTGGGCTGTGTTCGAGAGTGCATTCTTGGGGCATTTCTTTCCCCATGAACTGAGAGAAGCCAAAGTATGAGAATTTGTTACCCTTAAGCAGGATTCACTAAGTGTTCATACGTATGGTTTGAAGTTTACCCAACTTTCCGGATATGCTCCGGAGAGGTTACATATATGAAGAGTATGATGAGTTTGTTTGTTGCTAGGCTGTCTCGTCTGTCGAGTCAGAAAGGTAAGGCTGCGATGCTAATAGGTGATATGGATATAGCAAGGTTGATGGTTTATGTGCAGTAGGTTGAGGAAGAGAAGTTGAGGGATAGAGAGGAATTTAGAAACAAGAAAGCTAAGACCGGGAGTTAGTCCGGACAACAAAGGAGTAATGTGACTGATACGCTCAAATTACACCTCCTTACAGAAGCATAAGCGATCGTTATCACGTACAAAACCCAACTTGTAGGTTGGGGTCGATCCCACAAGGAAAATGGTTTAGACTTTACTTTAACTCACAATTATATTCGATTAGTCAAAGTACTTCCACAAAAAACAACAATTAACTAAAAGTGGGGGGGGGGTTTGTGAAACGAATTGTAAGAACTTAGTAAGCAATTAATAAACAAAAGTCAAGTTCGGTTGTTATCAAGATGAGAAAATTAACTAGGGTTTACGTGTTCACCATAAGCTCATAACGCAGTAATTCTAGTA
>JAJOOS010011708.1:0-30785 GCA_029582725.1 Solanum chiquidenum | reverse complement strand
TTCACGCATTTTATACATTTGTGTTTTTGTATAAAGTGAGAGAGGCGAGTGAGAGAGCGAGATCTGGGAGAGTGGCGAGCGAGATCTGGGAGAGGGGAACGAAAATATATGTATATATACAATTTGCTCTCGCTTTATACAAACACAAACACATTTTATACAATTTGCGTTTTTTGTATAAAGTGAGAGAGACGAGTGAGAGAGTGAGATCTGGGAGAGGGGAGAGAAGGGAACGAAAATATATGTATATATACAATTTTCTCTCGCTTTATACAAACACAAACGCACTATATACACTTGCGTTTGTATAAAAAACGAGAGAGGCGAGGGAGAGAACGAGAGTGGCGAGCGAGATTCACCAGGAGAGAGGTGAAATAGCAACAGTTTGCTATGAGGTACAATTAAATCAAACTATATTTATTGCATTTAATTTGAATTAATAATTTGCTATTATATACAATTTTCCCTAATAAATAATATATTATTAATATACTCAAGTAGAGAAGAAACCATATAATTATATAAAAAATGACATAAATAGACATCAGTTTTATTTTAACAGTGTATGTTTATTTAGCCTTTTTTGTATGTATTTGACTAACGAATGTAATTATTTTTAGCCGATCGATTAAATATGTAATTTGTCCTTATTGTGCTAGTCTGTCAATATTTCATTACACAATAGTACATCAATGTTAAAGTTTTAATATACGATGAATGCATTATTATTTGAAATATTATGTATGCGTTATTTATAAAGTATATTAGAAATGTAATCAATTTGTTCAGGCTAAATTTAAGGCATTTAGAAATTTGTTAGGATAAAACTGATCGTGGAGTTATAGACTTGTGTGGTCATCGACTACGCTTAAATTTAGGAATGATAAGGATTCCACTAAATTTTGCTAAAATTCTGGTATTCTCATTTAATACAACACAAATTTCATTAGTTTAAATTTAATTACGTGTCTTCGTGTGAGTTTTCAAAATTATTTTCATACCATATTTCGGTGCCCCAATATATATATCAAGCACGTTCAACATGTATCTAAGATATATGAGATCAAAATCAGGTGTAATTTGTTTTAAATACACTGTATATAAGTAAATTCGCATGTATTTGACTTTATCACTTGTCTCTCTCCTATCTCGCTGACTTGATCTCTCTGATGTATATAGAATGTACCCGGTATCCCACACATATGTATTTAGTGTGATTCACATGTGTCTGAGATATATATACTCTTTCTCGCCTCCCTCCTATCTTGCTCGTCTCTCCCATCTTTTGTTTACCTCTCTCCCTTTTTTGCTCCCCTTTCTCCCTATATATATTATATATATATGTATTTCAGAGTGTATCTGGTAGTAAAAAATTACATAAATCATGGTGTATATGACTTGAAATTTGATATGAAATCATTAATTAGTGAGATAATATGTTTTCAAACTATAAGGAGAATTTATAAATATGCTAGAAATATTTGTATAATTAAATAGTTTTTCCAACGTATGCTCAAATTGATCGGACTTACACCTCCACAAATCAATCCAATATAGTTTTTACTATACACCTCAAAAATGCATTTTATTACCATGGTTGTAAAAAAATTCCCAATAGCAATAATACCAAATTTTGGGAATGAAAGTAGTAATAGTCATATCCTACTTAATACAACAAACTCCCTTGTAATTAGAGGCGAATTTAGGATTTTTTCGAATATGGGTGCACTAAGAAAAATATATTAAGTGAGAATTGATTCGAACATGAGTGCACCAAAAAAAATGTATTAAGTGAAAATTGATCCTTATTCCTCAAGGTCAAAAGCTCAATATTTAATTATGTTGATCGGTAAGACTTCTTATAATAGGTCAAAATATAATATTATACAAATTTTAAAAAATATATCCATAAATATCTAATTTTACGAACTAAATTCGCCACTGCTTGTAATGGGCGATACCTTCGATTAAAACATTAACTTATATGAGATAAAAAAATAAATTATCCAAATTATAATATTTATAAAAATATTATTACATCATACATGACTATTTGACTTATTTCTTCATAAACTTAATCTCAAAATTTATATTAACATAACCCACCTAATTCCTTGAACCAAAACTGCCTTAAAGTGATCTTCACGTGCGTAATAGTATTAGTTTGTGAATATTCCCATATGTCAGCTTTTATCACCGTATTTCTTTTTAATTCAGCCTATAGAACAAAAAAGTAGAAAATTAGAAAGTGGGGTTCTAGTGCATGCACAAAAAGTACCTAGAAAAAAAAAACTAGAAGTATTAGAAAAAATAAATAAAAAGACACAATTTATCACATTAATTCCTACTTATCCTTATTATTAAATATAAAATATAAGATGAAATTAATGATACTAATAAATATTAAATTTTGTAGGGAATATATTGTAATTTTTTACCAAATTTAGAGAGTAGTTTTCTAGAATTAGTTGACTTAACTATGGTTATGATATTTGTTAATATAATATAATATTGACCTTTAAACTTTAAGACACGTGTCTCTTATCTAGGGATGCATTTGACGAAATGGAGGGAAGAGATAATGGAAGGAAGCCTGATCCTAACTATAGTCATATTTCTAAAAATATTATATTTAAAAATTGATATAATAAAATTATCATTTTATTTATTATTATCATCTAATGAGTGCATCGAATTAATATTGAATTAGTAAAAATGAATGAAAAGAGTACTTAATAAAAAAAATTATTTAAAATTGTTCCACACTACAACCTTATCATCCTCGAAAATTAATTAAGAAGGTGCAACTATATATAGTGCTTAGTAGAGTAGCTTTATACACTAAAAACAAGAATGCTAATATCAAGAAGTAATTATTCAAACTCTAAAATGCAGCTTTGCTACTAATAACTAATCTTTTGAGAAGATGTGTTGTCGATTTTTTACATGTTAAGACATTAAACTAAACTTAAATTAAAGATGTATAATTGGCGTGGTTTAGAATTGGAATCCATTTTTTACCAACAAAAAAAAAGAATTGGAATCCATTTTTTACCAACAAAAAAAAAGAATTGGAATCCATTGATTAAGCCTATAATTTTTCCTATGAAGTATTATTCTCGTTCACTAAGATTTTACATGTCTCTTAAAAAGTAATGATCATATAAATATTTTACTGTAATATCAATATTAATTAATATTTAGTTTAAAAGGTGCTACAAAACTAGCCGACTTGAGCCACAAGAAGGATGAAAAATGGCCTCGGAGAAAATGACATTTTTCAGATCTTGTTTATTTTTAGATTTCCTAATTTTTTTAAAGAAAAACCACAAAACTAAAAATAAATTTGTAAAGTGCTAGTGCCAAACAACTAATTGATTCAGAGGATTCTATTAGTGTATATTGTATACCTAATTGAGGAAATAAGATTAATTTGTTGCCTTCTTACAAATTGAATAGAAGAAAATAACATTTTCAGATCTCTTATGTAAATGTAAAAAAATGAAAATTCTTATATATAAAAAAGAAAATTCCTCGTGAAAAGAACATAAACTAAAATAAAATGGTAAGTGACCTAGAATATTAATTCTCCTAATTAATTAGTCGAGTGAAAGTATTACATATAGTTTCGTGGCCGTAAATATTGTCCCATGCCTACTTATTATATATATATATATATATATATATATAAAATGGGTACCCAATAAATCTCGTTGACAATCTCTTAAGTAATGATTTATTAAGACTTTTATCGGCTAATTAAATATAATGAAAATACAATAAAGAACGCAAACATTTCATATATTCAATATTGAAATCTAAAAGCTAAATCTAATATCTGAAAATATCTGTTATTAAAATTTATACAAATAATTGGACCTGCATTTGTGAAACTAGTAGGGTCACATACATATGTGGATTGTTAACATTAATATCTCCAAATTAAAGCTAATTTTGGCCTTAACAACACTCATATTTGGGGAGGTTGACTACTTCTCATAAAATGAATGTGATCACATAGTCACATTAATTTAATTCTAAATTAAATATAACAAAAAGTAATCAAATTATATTACTTCTGAAGTTTAATTACTATTTGACTTTTTTTTCTCCAAGGGTGTTGGGCGGTAATTTCTTTTAGATACTCGAAATAACTTTTAGGTCAATTAAGAATAATTTGTTGGAGAACATTGCTTGTCCATACTTCGGAAAACAAAACCTAATTTTTTATCCTCCATCTATATATATATAAAAAAAATCATGTCCCAATTTGTGATTTAGCAAATCGGATGGGAGTTAAATGTTTAGGTATTACTAACCAGAATTAAAAATGTTTTGATAGATATTTGCTGTAAGGAGAGTGATTGCCACATTATTTAATTCATGTAGTTAATTGTTGCTATTACTTATTTAATTTGATTTATCTTTACTTTTCTAGATTCCTTTCCGTCTCTAGCACTTGAGAGAAAAATTATCAATGTCCACTCAATTCTTGTTTTTTCCGATGCTGGACCCTTAAAAGTATGAGGGTGTTAGTCCGTGGCGGAACTAAAATTTTCACTAAAGAGTTTCAAAATATGAAGTTAAAGGAATTCAATAATATCTATTATGTATATATAAAAATATTTTTACCATATATAAATAATGTAATTTTTTAGCAAATGAAGTCGGATGAATTCCCTGAGCTCTTACTAGCTTCGCCCCTGACATTAGTAGTCCAACATTAGTGTGGGCGGAATGAGATATCCTCATACAATTTTGATTTTTTTCTTTTTTACATAATTCTAAAAAGAGACCGTTTGCAATAGAACTTCCACTTAATATTTGAGCAAAATGTAATATTCTAGGTAAGTGGCCAAGGGGATGATGATCTCAGCATATGATATTAAATTATTCAAGAGCTAGTCTAGGTATTTTATCTCTATATAAACATGTTAGGCAAAACATTAAGCATATTCTTGGTTTGTCAAGGAAGGGAGAAAGTTATTTGGGAACTAAAGCAATGTTATTTGGATTACTACTCTGGGTCTGGGTGTTCGATACAGGTACAATATTGATACATATACATATATACAAGTACATAGTTTATACTTATTATTTTGTATATTTTACCCGAAATGACATGCTCTTATAGCCATTAAAATGTGATTATCCTTTTTTTTTTAAGACAACAAATTCTAAGAGCACGTAATTTTTCTCTTGGTTGTGTTCAAAATCTTTCTTTTTTTTCTTTTAACTTCGTGCACAATCAAATTAAATAGTATCATATAAAATAAAACGGAAAGAGTAGTATGTTTATATATCAACATCATGAAATTAAAAGTTCTAATATTTTGGTGTTGCAGGTTAGAAATTCAGTCAAAATGCTTAAAGGATAAAGTGCTCACTTCTCAGATATCTGTCAATATTCTTCATCAATGGCTTTTTGGACTAAAAATTTAGAGGCCAGGAAGTATTAATTAATTTATCTAAAGTCTATTTATACATGTTGTAAAACTTCCTTATCAGTTATTAGTGGGTCCTTTTGTAGAGATTAAGTGATCACTGAAAGCTAGCTAGCTAGCTACTTTTTTTAAATATATTTCAGCTTCATGTATTTATGATTGGTCTTTTTGCTAAAATGTAAAGATAATTCTATTTGATAAGTACTCTTTTATTTTAATTAGATGTCTCGGGTTTGAGACTTGTTGAATATACAAAGTCGCTTTGTTAGGAAGCATTTTATTCTCCGTTATGAGACTTTACTGTGCAAATTTAAATTTAATCAGATTTCAATAAAGATATTGAACATCGAATAATTAGAAACCAAAAATACTAACAAACCAAATCTCTATGATTTTTGGTTGACTTATGAAAGGAATTAAGAAGAATGTGTGGAAAATTCTGTGTATTTTCATTGATACTCAAGTTATCCTTTATACAAGCTTTTGTACAAAAAAAAATAAAAGATAAAAATATAGACAAATATCTTAACTGTACACTTGTCATAATCTCATGGATTATTCTATAACAAAATAACTAATTATATTCCTTCTATGCTGAGATAGTGTGCTTCTCACGTGCCACTAACAAACTTGTGTCTATTTTGATCAGACGGCATAGATTGCATGCATCTGGAATTTGTTTGAATGGTTTGATTTCCTCCACGTGGCTGAGCTGTAGTCTATATATTGTTTCTTAGGATTGATCGATTACTTTTCCTTTTGTCTGAAGACACTAGATTTTTCTTCTTATTTTTCATTTCTTCTTTCTTTCTACAGCTGATTGATAGAGAAGCTTTTATTGGATTGAGATGATTCTTATCTTCAACATCCCCCCTCAAGTTGGAGGGGAGAGACAAAACCCCCAACTTGGACAAAATCTGATGATGAGAGGCGCGAAAAGTGGTTTGGTGAAAATATCAGTGAGCTGAGTTGTGGAGGGAACGAACTGTAATGAAATTAATTCAGAGATATACTGTTAACGCACAAAGTGATAGTCAAGGTCTACATGTTTCGTCCGTTAATGGAAAATGGGGTTTCGGGCGATGTGGTTGTCACAGTGAAGAGGAAATGGTAATAATGGAGTAACAGAGAGGTTTTCAAGGAGGCGAATAAGCCAAGTGAGTTCAGCGGTGACTTTCCGCATGGATTGATACTCTGCTTCAGCTGAAGACAATGAAATTGAAGCTTGCTTCTAAGATTTCCACAAGATGGGAGAACCCCTAAATGTGATAAAAAATCCACTTACAAATCGCCTTGTATCCGAGCAAGATTCCCAATCGGCGTCACAAAAAGCCAAAAGGGAGAAAGAAGGGTCGAAAGATAAGAGAATACCTTGGCCGGGATCCAACTGGAGATAATGCAGTACCCTGAGGGCAGCAGAAAAATGAGATGAACAAGGAGTCTGCATATATTGACTGAGTTTCAGGACAACAAAAGCCAGATCCGGTCTAATGTGAGTCAGGTAATTGATTTTTTCCACTAAATGTCTATATAAAGTAGGTTCATCCAAAGGTGCATCAAAATCTGCCTGCCATTTGATAGAAGGATCAAGAGGGGAAGTGACCTTAGGCACATGAGAACAGTCAAATTCTTGTAAGAGATCAGTAGCAAATTTCCTTTGGCTGATAATATACCCCTAAGATTCTCGAATGATTTCCAATCCTAGAAAATAATGAATGTCCCCAAGATACTTAATGCAAAACTCTGAGTGAAGAAATGACTTGACTGCTGCAATTTCAGTAACATCATTGCATGTTAATAACATATCATCAACATACACTGCTAATATAGAGATCATAGGCCCACTTACTTTGAAAAATAGAGAGTAGTCATTTAGGGAGGCAGTGTAGCCTTTGTAGCTTAAAGCCCCAGCTAGCCGAGAGTACCATTGACGAAAGGCTTGCTTCAAACCGTAGATGGACATCTTGAGTAGGAAAACATGATTAGATGAAGGAGGAATGAGGCCGGGAGGAAATTTCATGTAAACCTCTTCCTCTAAGGATCCGTGCAAGAAAGCGTTGTTCACATCTAATTGAGATACCGTCCAATTCTTCTTGATAGCAACATCTAAGAGACACCTTATTGTCGTCATTTTGACAACAGGGGAGAAAGTTTCATTGAAATCAACACCTTGTTTTTTAATATCCCTCTTTACAACTAAACGAGCTTTCAGCCTTTCTATAGAACCATCTGAAAGAAACTTGATCTTATATACTCATTTGCAAGGTAAAACTTTCTTTCCCAAAGGTAGAGGGACAACATCCCAAGTCTCATTATGTTGCAAAGCTGAAATCTCAGCATCCATGGCTACCTGCCAACTTGGATGGGCAACAACTTTGAGAGTAACTGGTAGGTTCAGAAGAAATATTGAGAGAATGAAAAAGCTGTTGATTAGGAATAGAAAGACTGGTGAAGGAAAAAATGGGAGGTTGAGAAGGGATAGCAAGACAAGAATTAGTCAAATCGGTTAAGAAAACACTATTACAAATAAAATCTTTTAAATAACCAGGTTTTTGAGAGACTTTTTCTGACTTTCTAGGTGGAGTAAGTATAGGTTGTGAAGGAGAAATAGAGCTAGTTGGAGAGGGATCAACAATGGGAGGGAGATTGGGAGATGGGATAGAGGTAAATCTTCATCAAAAAGAGGAGTATGAATGGTAAGTATAGAAGGTGAATGAATAGAAAGAGGATCAGCAAAAGGGAAACAATGTTCATGAAAAACAACATCCCTAGAAACGAAAACTCTTTTGGTGGCTAAATCCATGACTTTGAAACCTTTCTGATGTTATGAATATCTTAAGAAAACGCACTTAGTTGCTCTAGGATCAAATTTGCTCCTACAATGAGACAAAGTAGAAACAAAGCAAAAACATCTAAAGGTTCTCAAAGAAGTATAAGGAGGGGGCTGATTGAAAAGAAGTTCATAAGGAGTCTTCCCATTTAGAATTTTAGAAGGCATTATATTAATAAAATATGTTGTTGTAAGTACACACTCCCCCCTAATAGGTTATAGGCACTTTGGACTGAAAATATAAACCCCTAGCAATTTCTAAAAGGTATCTATGTTTTGTCTCCATCACCCCATTTTGTTATGGGGTGGCAACACAACTTTGTTGATGGATGATAACATGGTTTTGCAGTTATACAACTTCACATGTTCCTTTTCCTAATTCTAAAGCATTATCAGACCTAATATATTTCACCTTTGTGTTAAATTGTCTTTCAACCATCGCAAAGAGAGATTTTAAAGTAGGGAAATCATTACTCTTTGTAGAAAGAAGAAAAGTCCAAGTTCCTCAACTATAGTCATCTACTATAGTAAGAAAATATTTGTAACCATTGTAAGAGAAATGTTTGTAAGGGTCCCAAGTATCGACATGAATTAAATCAAACAATCTCTTAGCTTTGATTGTGCTAACAGGAAAATAGGATCTTGTTTGCTTTGCTTGAGGACAAATATGACAAGTAAAATTAGAATCTGAAGAGTGCTTAGTAAAATTCAAATGCTTCATTGCTGAAAAGGGCAAATGCCCAAGTCTCAAATGCCAAAGGCTTATATTAGGAATGACATTAACAGAAACTGGAAAAGAAACATGATTGGAAATATGATTGGAAGTAAAACTAGGATTAGAACTTGATGGCTTCAAAAGATATAACCCCTCCTTAACTTCACCAAAAGCTACTTGATTCTTCATTAAAGGGTCTTGCAATAGACAACCAGTAAGTGTAAATAAAATGTTGCAACTAATTTGATGACACAACCTATGAATAGAAAGAAGGTTGTATTTAAAAGCAGGAACATGAAGCACATTATTGAGCATAAGATTTGGAAGAAGAGAAACACTCTCTATGTGAGTAACGCTGACCTTGACAGAGTTAGGCAAACTAAAAATCATAGGAATGGGAAGAGGGGCGATAGAAGAAAAGAAAGAAGAATTGAAACGCATATGTTCTGATGCCCCTAAATCAATAATCCAAGTAGGAGAATTAAAAACTGAAAAACTTGTTTTTGAATATTTAAATATGCTATCAGCCACTGCATTTGCATTGACTTCAGCATTAAGACCAGATGCAGAGCTCTGCAATTCCCTGAACATTCTTGTTATCTCAGCCTGCTGTCATACAGTGAATGGTGGACATTGAGTTGAACTACTTTCACTAGAAGTATGGAAAGAAGGGTTGAGTCCCTCATTAAAGTGAGGAGTGAATTGTTCTTGCCAGTGTGATTACTGAAAGCTGCATTGCCTGTTGCATGATAGGTTGAATAACTGTTTTTGGTAAACTCAAAATCATCTGAATATCCATGTAATCTATGACAATCATCCATGATGTGTCCCAATTTCCCACAATAAGCACAAGTAACATTAGGATTGAATTTCGTTTTTCTGCCTTTAAATTTGAGAGTTATCTGACCAGATTTCAAAAGAAAGGAAGCAGGTTTGGGATTAGAAAAAGATTTAAAATTTTTGTTGGTGTTGTGTTGCTTTCCTTGATTGGTTACCATAAAAGCAGAGGAATCAAATTCTGAGCATTGACATAGATTTCACGCTGGTTTTCATCTTGTAAGATGCGAGAATAAGCATGATCCATACTAGCTAAAGAGTTTAGCATAAGGATATTGCCTCTAGCTTGAGCATAAACATTTTAGTCCCATTAAGAATTGAATCAGCCTTTGATCCTACTGAGATTTAGAGATCTTTGACTTCCCATCACAAAGACATGTGCAAGAACACACAACATCAGAATTTAAAGCATCTAATTCATCCCATAAACGTTTTAACTTAGTGAAATAAGTTGAGACATCAGAATTTCCTTGAACTAAACTATATAAATCCTTTTGCAGGTGAAAAAGTTTGGTACCATTTGACTTACCAAATCTTTGTTCAAGGCTTTCCCAGAGCTCATTTGTTGTTGCTGAGTAAATGACACTATCACCGATCTCCTTGGACAAGGAGTTCAATAGCCATGAAGTGACCATGTCATTGCAACATGACCATTGTGGAAAATCTGAAGCAGTAGCAGCTGAAACTTTGCAAGTTCCATTTATGAAACCAAGCTTTCTCTTGGTTGAGAGAGCAATAAGAATGGATCTCCTCCATCCAGGAAAACCTTTACCATCAAACACACTGTTGATAATGATTAATCCAGGAGAATCTGATGGATGAAGGTAATATGGGTGATTTGAATCTACAACAGCGGGAGCTGGAGTAGTAGCATGATCATCAGTACTTGTTCCAGAAGGCATTGTTTCTCAAAAGCTTGGAAAAGGAAGAGAACGATAGAGAAGAGAAGGGTCGGGCTCACTGCTCTGATACCATGAAAGGAATTAAGAAGAATGTGTGGAAATTTTTGTGTATTTTCATTGATACTCAAGTTATCCTTTATACAAGCTTTTGTACAAACAAAAAAAAAAAAGATAAAAATATAGACAAATATCTTAACTGTACACTTGTCATAATCTCATGGATTATTCTGCAACAAAATAACTAATTATATTTCTTCTATGTTGAGATAGTGTGCTTCTCACGTGCCACTAACAAACTTGTGTCCATTTTTTTTAGACGGCTTAGATTGCATCCATCTGAAATTTGTTTGAATGGTTTGATTTCCTCCACGTGGCTGAGCTGTAGTCTATATATTGTTTCCTAGGATTGATCGATTACTTTCCCTTTTGTCTGAAGACACTAGATTTTTCTTCTTCTTTTTCATTTCTTCTTTCTTTCTACAGATGATTGATAGAGAAGCTTTTATTGGATTGAGTTGATTCTTATCTTCAACAACTTATTAATGTTTGTTTCACAAGAGTTCCAAGTTTAATTATAATATAGAATGAGTACCCAATAAATCTCATTGACAAACTCTTAAGTAATGATTTATTAAGACTTTTATCGGCCAATTAAATATAATGAAAATACAATAAAGAACACAAACATTTCATATATTCATAATTCAATATTGAAATATAAAAGCTAAATCTAAAATATGAGTTTATAGTCTGAAACTTATTTATTATCTGGAAATATCTGTTATTAAAATTTATACAAATAATTGGACCTGCATTTGTGCAACTAGTAGGGTCACATATGTGGATTGTTAACATTAATATCTCCAAATTAAAGCAAATAATATAGTATCTCCAAATTAAAGCAAATAATAGTAGTATCTCCAAATTAAAGCAAATAATAGTAGTATCTCCAAATTAAAGCAAATAATAGTAGTATATCCAAATTAAAGCAAATAATAGTAGTATCTCCAAATTAAAGCAAATAATAGTAGTATCTCCAAATTAAAGCAAATAATAGTAGTATCTCCAAATTAAAGCTAATTTGGCTTTAACGTTTCATATTTTGGGGAGGTTGACTACTTTTCCTAAAATGAACGTGATCACATAGTCACATTAATTTAATTCTAAATTAAATAGAGCAAGAAGTAATCAAATTATATTACTTATGAAGTTTAATTACTATTTGACCTTTTTTTCTTCTTTTTTTCCAAGGGATGGGGTTAGGGGACAATTTTTTGTAGGATACTCGAAAACAACTTCTAGGTCAATCAAGGATAATTTGTTAGAGAACATTATTCACCCTAATAATAATAATAAAAAGCTAGGTATAAATGTATAATTTGTAGTATTCTTATATATATTAAAAAAAAATCATGTCCCAATTTGTGATTTAGCAAATCGGATGGGAGTTAAATGTTTAGGTATTACTAACCAGAATTAAAAATGTTTTTGATAGATATTTTCTGTTAGGAAAGTGATTGCCACTTTATTTAATTTATCTTTACTTTTCTAGATTCCTTTCTGTCTCTAGCACTTGAGAGAGAAATTATCAAAATGGTCCTTAATGTATAATGCTTTTGAGTATTGTAATCCCTTCTTTTATATCATTCAACAGAAATAGCACATAGGATACAAAAATAAAAAGAACATTCTTAAATCCCAACGCTTATATATATATAAGTATATATATATCCACTCAATTCTTGTTTTTGCCGATGTTGGACCCTTAAAGTAGGAGGGTGTTAGTCAGTGGCGGAGTTAAGATTTTCACTAAAGAGTTTCAAAATATGAAGAAGTTGAAGTAATTCAACAATATCTACTATATATACATACAAAATATTTTTACCATATATAAACAGCGTAATTTTTCAGCAAATGAAGTCGGATGAATCCCTTGAGCTCTTACCAGCTCTGCCCCTGGTGGTAGTAGTCAAATATTAGTGTGGGCGGAATGAGATATCCTCATACAATTTTGATTTTTTTTTACACAATTCTAATTGTTGCAACATTTATTAATATTTGAGCAACAACAACATATTCAGTACAAGCCCACAAGTGGAGTCTGAAGAAAACCGAGTGTACACAAAACTTATCCTTACCTAAGGATGGATCTTACCCCTATTTGTAAGAATAAAGAGATTGTTTGCAATAGAACCTCTGCCGAATATTTCACCAAAATGTATATTCTAGGTAAGTGGTCTAGAGGATGATGATCTCAGCATATGATATTAAATTATTCAAGAGCTAGTCTAGGTATTTTATCTCTATATAAACATGTTAGGCAAAACATTAAGCATATTCTTGGTTTGTCAAGGAAGGGAGAAAGTTATTTGGGAACTAAAGCAATGTTATTTGGATTACTACTCTGGGTGTTCGATACAGGTACAATATTGATACATATACATATATACAAGTACATAATCTATACTTATTATTTTAAATTTTTTGACTTCAAGATTTTGTATATTTTACCCATAATGACATGTTCTTATAGCCATTAAAATGTGATTATCAATTATTTTTAAGACAACAAAATCTAAGAGCACGTAATTTTACTCTTGATTGTGCTCAAAATCTTTCTTTTTTTCTTTTAACTCCGTGCACAATCAAATTAAATAGTAATATCATATAAAATAAAACGGAAAGAGCAGCATGTTTATATACATATATCAATGTCATGAAATGTTCAAATATTCTGGTGTTGCAGGTTAGAAATTCAGTCAAAATGCTTAAAGGATAAAGTGCTCACTTCTCAGATATCTGTCAATATTCTTCATCAATGGCTTTTTGGACTAAAAAATTAGAGGCCAGGAAGTATTAATTAATTTGTCATAAGTCTGTTTATACATGTTGTAAAACTTCATTATCAGTTATTAGTGGGTCCTTTTGTAGAGATTAAGTGAACACTGAAAGCTAGCTAGCTAGCTACTTTTTTTAATATATTTCAGCTTCATGTATTTATGATTGGTCTTTTTCCTAAAATGTAAAGATAATTTCGTTGGATAAGTACTCTTTTATTTTTAATCAGAAGTTTCGGGTTTGAGACTTGTTAAATATACAAAGTCGCTTTGTTAGGGAGCATTTTATTCTCTGATATGAGACTTTACTGTGCAAATTTAAATTTAGAAACCAAGAATACTAACCAACCAATTCTCTATGCTTTTTGGTTGACTTATTAGTTATTACCATCCAAAGTACTTAATAATAGAATGTTTGTTTCACAAGAGTTCCAAGTTTAAAGTGCAAGATTATGAGTTATTCTAAAAATGATAGTTAATTGTGCTCTAAATAAATTATTTATACATAATTAAGTAGATTTTCCAAAATATAAAAGTTTCACTTGATTAAGCTACTAGTTACGTTGGGCCAGTAACTAGAAGTCTATGGCCGCCCTCCAGAAAAATGTCAAAACCTAAACATAATGAACAAAAAACTAAAATAAGATTTGGGAAAAGACGAATTTTTTTCCATGTAGTTTAAGGAAATTAAATGACTATGCCTTAAACAACTTTCGAAAGGTCAAATATATAGATGGTGAGCAGGGGTCACCCAAACAAATCTTCAATTGTTTAAGCTAATTATACTAGTATTAGTGTTGAAATTATTTAAGAGTAGTATCTGAACAGGGACGGCTCAATGTCTTTAAAAATGAGGAATCTGCCTTAGACCCTCAAATTTGAAATGCTCAATTTTTTAATTAAAAACAAAATTATTATAAGCCTTTATTAACAAAATATATTATATCTTTTAATTTATTTATCTTTTTTTTAGTTTGTTCCGAAACATTAAAGAATATTTTTTTTTGTCAATTTTTAAATTTAACTTCCACATGATTGTTTAAGATCATATTATTAAAAAAATATTTGGTATATTATATATATATATATATTAGTTTAAGACCATAGAAAAAATAAAGTTTTTTTTTATTAAAACGAAAGAAATAACTTTACATCTTATAAATAAAAAATAATTAAACGTTAGACCTCCAATTTAATTTTGATTTTAGATCACTAATTAGCTTAAGCCACCACCATATGTTGAAGAAATATTCTTGTGTGCACATATTAAACCAACTCAATTAGAGAGAAGATTTAAGAAACAATAAATCGCACCTTAAACAATAATTTTCCCCATGTCATAAAGGAAAGTTTCTTTCATTTTCATAGTAGTAGTTAGTGTAAAACACGACTTGCTACGTTACACTTTGTATTTGACTCTACATTGTTGTGTTTCATTACAACCCTTTTTGATATTGTAATCCATTTTATTAAAATAATAGTACTATATAGTAGCTAGAGGGTTGATTTGTTAAACTAATTTCTTGTTTGAGAAAAGTCAACTGAAAAGGGTCATTATTAGACCAAACATATCTTCAAATGAGAATCATGCCATAGAGAATAATAATTCCGTTAGATTAACTGAATTAATTAATATTGTGTGGTACCAACATGTGAGTGATCAACTTCATCTTGATTAATTTGCAGTTTATAATATGGATAAATTTTAGGCTGCTAGTATTCAAAAATAGTGGTAATATTGTGCTATTATCCTTTTTGCGTAAAGACGATACAATTTTCTCGAAAAGACCTTATTTTATTTGGATAGTTGTTACAAATTGTTTCATAACGTGTATTGTATAGTACTGTATTGTTTTAATGAATATAACGTTTGAATATGTTGTATTGTTTTTCATTGTTACATAATGTCACACATCAACAATTTGAAGAATAAACTTATAAGATAATAGAGTACGAGATAGAACTACTGACACAATCATAAAAAATTGGTCGCTACGCAAAATGAAACTTCTCGTCTTTAATTTCTTCATTACTTAACAATGAATTTAGCATGCGATATAATAAAATTTAAATAACAATCAAGATAAACATTTTATTTAAACTAGCAACATAATACAATACGTAACAACCATCCAAACAAGCTTAAGAATACCCAATACCTTCTAGTAGTTCATATTATTTTTTTCCAGCTATCAATATGAAATTATGTTCACACCACCAATATAATAAATTGTACTGTACGTAAATAATAATCACCATTTTCGTGTCTCTAGAAACTACAATTCTAGTCAGATAGTCACACTTTGTGGTGACATCAATGAAAAACCACCCAATTGCCGAGTAAACTTCGTATTTTTTATTTAAACACGTAATTATTTATTTATTTCAACAATTAAAAATATGTTTCAGTATATCGTCTGTATAAGTTATTTATAATCAATTAACCAAGACGACTCTCCAATTAACTGAACCAATAAACTATTTTTTTGTCGTGGGAGAAACTGTTTGAATCAATAAACTGAACCCTCCTAAAATTTAATTTTGAATTAATCAGCACGAATCGGTTTGACTTAAATGTATGGGTTATAATGTAATTCATATAACTAACCCAAATCTATTTTTTTATTAGTTTATTTGGTCTTTTATAAAAAAATTAACTATCAAAACCTAACAACCGCTTTTTATTTTAGGAATTTTTACCCTATATAACATTCTAACGAAGGTCACAATAATCAAAGAAGGAAAAATTATGTAGAATAGCAAACGTTTAGCCTATATAAGATACTATATCTACAGTTTAAGAAAATTATAATTTGCGGCTACAGTTTCCCCAATTCTTACTATTTGCCTGATTCGCTTGATTTGTATATATAAATCCATAATTTGTATGATGCAGTTTCTGATTGTATAAATCCAGAGTTTTGTATATTCTTAACTTAGCTATATGTATACGATTTATGAGAAATTCATAATAAATTACTATATTTATATATTGGAAAGCGAAATATACAAACGAATTCTGAAGAATTCCTAAATGTATAAATATAGAATTTGTATATACTTACCCTATTTGTATATTTATATTCGCAAGCGAAATATACAAAAAAACAGAAATATACAAACCGCAGCCTCCATAGCAAACGAAAATATAGCTATGAAGCGCAATTATCAAAACTATAGGAGCCTTATTATGTCTAATACATTTGCTAATTTCGAAATTTTCTCGTAAAAAAAGAAAATAACTCTAGTCTTTATCTTTTATTAGTATAAAAAATAAATTTTTAGCCCGAGTGCAATGTATAACCAAGGTGCATATATTATAGCTATACAATCACAATACACTTGTTATATAGCTTTAAATTGAGTGAGATAAAATAGAAAAGAAAGGAAAAAGTTGTCTGGTTTGATTGAGATAATTTTGACGAAAAGGGGGTTCATTTTGTTTTATACTCCATAAATACAAATCATGATTTTCTAACCAAAAACATACCAAACTGAAAATGACAAATAATTGGACAGACAACACATATTCCTTCCAATCGTCAAATAATCATATGCATACCCTAGTGTTGCATCAAAAGAAAAATTATTGAGACCAAAAAATTCAGAAAAGTCAAATGACAGTATTTTAATAGTGACTTTACACAATAATAAGGCGAAATTAGATGCCTTTTTTCATTATAAAAAATAATTTAGCAATTTTAGAACAATAAAGTAAAAGTTAAGTTATTGTATATGAAATATTACCCCAAAAAATTGACTTAGTTTGTAATATGCATTATTTTTCATGTGCATCTAATATATTAAGTAGGCGTTTGGATATGCGATTTTATAAATTTTTCTTATTTCATAAGATTATATAAATAATTACGACTATTTTAATAATTTTACAACTAGTGGTGTTTTTATGCTTAAGACAAAACATACAACATAAAAAGTCTAAATTACATGAACTTCAACTTTATCTCATGATTTCATATCGCATGATCAAACAGACTCCGAAAGTAAGTGCAACATTTGCATAGAATATCATTTCAAAATATTTATTAGAAACTGTACAGAAATTCGACAGGGGGGGAATATCTGTCATGGCCTCCACACCAACATAAAGATCACCAGCCAGCATAATCCAAAGTTATAAAAAAAACACAACAAAGTGGACTGGGATGATTACACAAATGGATGTTACAACTGGAAATCACACATGGTACAAAGTTTATACATTGTTCCTTTCACCAAGTTTAGCGAAAATTACAACAGAAGCATCTTAAACTATATGAATGAACGATAAAACGACCAAGGACGAAGAGGAGGTAAAAAAAGAAAGAAGAGAATAGTAACTTTCAAATGTGCAAGAGCTTCCTGCATCTTCTTCTTCTTGCTTATGATGAAGAGTAACACAATGACTGTGCAATAGACTCAATCTTTTCAGCAACTCTAGGGAAGAGAAAACTAGTATCAACTAAATCTTCTATTTGTCCTTTCTATTCACATGCCAACTTTGTGTCAAAGCTGCTCAAACAGATGGCGAAAGCCTGAAAGGCAGATAAAGGATATCGATAATCCATTGTAAACATATCTTTGCCAACCTTACCAAACTGCAAGATAATCTTGTCTTGATCTGATGACGACTGAGCTGGTTGTGCTGGTGTTGGAGCACCAGCTGCACGCTGTGTAGCAGCAATCAGCTGGAAATTCTTGACAGAAGCGACAGTTACCCTCCCTCTGAAATTCAGACACCAACATTGCAGCTGTTCATGCCACCTAGGTGCCTTGTTTCGAAGAACCAAAAGACTACTCTTACCTTCTTCATCTACTTCACTTGGACCCCCAATATCTGAAAACCGAGCACTGTTGAACTCTGTTGAAGCATCAATTGATTTTGAAAAGGACATGCTCCTAAATGAGTCTTCAAGATTGGGAGGGAGAAGTTCAGGTTGGCCTGGGACAGTGCCCCCGGGTTCAAGGGACGAGACAGGGATTGAGTGCATGACACAATTCATCCTGCGAGGACCCCTGGTTCCGAGTACATTCAGTTCGTAGCTAACCTGTGCAATGTTGTAGGTTCCTGTAGGGACTTTGGGAGAAACTTTCTTGGAGTAGAATCTCCGGCTTCCACCAGGTGGAGGAATACTAGAACTGTTGTATGGTGGCTGGGTATCATAAATTATGAACTTCGTGCCCAGAAAATTTGACCTGAAAAGAAGAAACAAAAACTGTTTAGAAGCCTTTTACAATTGGTAAGAATCGGAAACTTGCATCATAATTATTATGTTTATGACCCATTAAATTACTCACTTCCAGTTCAAGCGCACAGCTAAATTCGTACTAACAAACTTCATCACATAATATTCTTCATATGTTTAACAATTTATTCACCTTTTTTTCAAGACAAGTAAGGCATAAAGAATCAAATACATTAAGGAATATCACCAAATAGGTCATCAGGACAGGTTCAATATCAATATTAGATACAACTGAGAAATGTGATATCCATTACCTGTCAAATTCCCACCATAAGAATCCACAGCATTGTAGAATGATTTTATAAGCATTTTTTGGGGTAAACATATAAAAGACCAAACAGTCTCAAATCATCAATGAGCTCATAATATTATTCAAAGACTCATTACACAACCAAAAGGGATAGAATCCAAGTTGACGACTTGTTAGTTTCTTCTGTAACTTCTTTTGTCAATTAGAAAGTTTACAAGCCTGATTTCCCTTTCAATACAGCCTGAAAGAACAGATTCCAAGCAGAAGATTTTACTAATTTCCTCCCCCCATTTAACTCTCGTCCCTCAGATAGAGCCTTGGAGATCCTATTCATCATCTCACGTTTGCTCTTTGTACATTTCTTGAGCCATTTGAATCATGTGTGATATCGTTACTTTAAACAATCACGATGTTCTTTGAGGACAAAGCTAAGAAATGTAAAGATTTGAACTCTCTTAAAGCATGCTTACCTCAGTTTTCCAATGTAAGAGCTGTTTGACCTTGATATGTTATCTGCATTCATAGAGATGATGTACTCTGTACACGTGGTTCTCCGATTACGCTTTGCAGAAAGAAGAAACTTGCCATTTTCTACAAGCAAGGCTGATGGAAAACAGTAAAGGAAAAAAGAAAACATCAGGCTGCCTGGTTTTAATAAAAACAAGGTAATATTTGTATAAACGGTATGGAAATATCAAGAAGCTTCAGAAATGGTTCTGAACCATTAACTAAATATTCTTTTACACCATTGACAAAGCATGTTCAGTGACAATCTGGAACTCCTACATAACCATAATAAAAAAAATTCATGCTCAACAGTCCACAAAAGAAGAAAGAAAAAAACATTCTTTTTGTGAATTATCATCTGAATTTTCTGTCAATTAGCTGTGAAGTTCTCCTAAGCAGACAAACATATAGGCACTAAAAATCAACCCCTTAACAAGAACTGCTTTATTCCACTTTCCACTCTGTGGAACAAGGGACTTTTGCATAATTGTGGTGGAGATTTACTTGCAGAGAAATGATTCTTCTGTCAACTCTCGGAAATGAATCGAACTTAGAAAGAAAAAAAAAACCTTTGTTGAACCTAAAGGATCTAATGCAATAAACAAAGACATCAGATGACTTATGAAGCTTACAGATGAGCCAAACATCTACACTAATCTCACAGCAAATTAGACTACATGTCAGTCAGCATAAAGCCAATAAGATGAACTTACCAGGGCTAAGGCAAAGGAAAAGTTGATAAGTTAATTTAGATTTGTCCCTCCGGATGAAGCATTGGATGGTTCCATCCCGAAACCCAGGCTGCAAGAAGGAATTGGATAACAAACATCACAACAATGATATAGCCCTCATCTTCCACTCTAACCTCATAAAAACAATAGAGAAATGATGGCAACAGATGCTCCACGAAAGAAAAGAGGAGACCGGAAAAAGACAATCACCTGCTTAAGAGAGATGGGAAAGGTCAACTTTCCAGAGAACTCCGGACGCTGAACAATTTCTTGACACATCTCCCTCCATGAGCGGCAAACAGCTGCACATGCAACCACATGTTTACGAGCAGGCCACGTACTCTCACTTGCCTCCAGTCTTTTAATTACATCACGAAGTAACTCTGGTGGGAGGCTCGCCCAACAACTGCTTTGAGTGACAATAACATGGTCATGCAACTCATGAACAGCACTCTGAGACTTCCCTCTGTTATGACTGGACAGCTTAACCTCGAAACTCCGCCTAGATAAGCTTCCAATACTATCCCTGATATCACGAGCTATACTGCGAAAAGACATTTACTGGACCAGAGCAAGGTTTCACAGGCTACTTTCTATATGTGAATCTTTTGGAGTGACAGATTTGAATCCCCGACAACCTTGCACACTAAATATACCTGAAGAAGGAGTAGGGTATCAATTCAAACTATTCTGCATTCCTTAACTACAAAGAAAATGAAGAGTTGGCCCGAGGTACTTAAGGAAAAGTACAAAGCAAGAAAAGAAGATTCCTGCAAAAAGAAGCCACATAAAGCAGTCCAAAACTAGAGACTTTACTAGAGAACACTTTTCTGCTTGAAAACCACCATTACAAAGCAAAGCAAAACTACAACACCACCTTCATCATTCATAATAATCTCACAAAAACTATATACCCAAGGAGGCAGATCCCGGATTTGAAGTTTATGAATTCCCACTCGTCTCAAATTAAAAAAATAAAAAGAGACAAAAAGGTTCCTTTTCTTCCACTAAACCAACAACACACACTCTCTTAATGTGTTCCCAAATCCTTTTTCTTATACATTTACTAGATTTTTCAATACAAATACAGAATCCACGCAAAAGTTACTGAGTTCCCGAACCCCAACATATACATTAAATCCTCCTCCTCCCCCGCCCCAGGCCCAAAAAAAACACATAAATTTCCACTTAGGAAACCAAGGGGGGAAAATGAGGGGAAAAAACAATTCTTAACCTGAAAAATGGCCCCAAAAGGAGGAAAAATTCAATTTTTGATACCTGGTAAGAAACCATGACAAAAAAGCTTAAAGATTTAATTTTTTTCTTGCCTTATCAACAAGAAAAAGTAGAAAAACAATGAAATTTCCAAAATAGTTAACAAATGTCACACTTAGACTAATACTATCTTCCACAATACAAAATTATGCTTAACATTATACTTTAAGCAAAAATTGTTACTACCCACAAATTAAAAAAACACCCTGATTAACTTCAAGATTTCTACAGTAAAATTAAAGGAAAAAATTCTAAAATCATGAAAAAATTCAACTCATAAAGGAAATTGAAGTAAGAAAAAACAAAGTATTAACACATACCATAAAAATTAAATCTTGTTATTTTTGGGTGTCTGTACAACCATCTTGTTGTTGCTGTTTCTCTCTCTACAAAAGTATAGTTGATTCTCTCTCTCTTAACTCATTCCTATTCCTACCCAGCGGATACCAAAGACTTTATTAAATCCTCTTCACGGAACTTTTGCTTTTAATTAAGAAAATAAAATAAAATGTGGAGTTGAATTAACTGCCATTTTGGTGGGTTTTCAACTTTGTTCTTAAATTACCTTTTTGTCCTTCCCCATTATTTTCATTTTTAATTTTAAAATTTGATCATGGAGCATTATTTTTTTGTTTTAAAAAAATACTCGCTCTATTTAAATTAATTTTGATTTGATATAAAGTTTACGAAAGTAAAAATACTTTTGAGTCTTTGGTCTTAAACTAATACACCCTCCGTTTTTAATTACTTGTCCACCCTTGAATTGACACACCAATTAAGAAAATAATTAATGACATAGTAGTTTATCATTTTACCCCTATTAATTATGAAGTGGATGAAAAATTCTACATTTTTAAAAGTAATTAATCATTTAATTGAGGGTATAATAGGTAAAAAAAATTTATCCTTTCTTGATTTGTCAAAATGGACAAGTAATTAGAGAAAGAGGGAGTATAGAATATACCAAAATGCTTTTTTCGTTTTGTGATTTTAAACATGTCAGGTCGAAAGTTAGAATTAAAGAGCTGTCAAAAAAAGCTAATTTTTTTTAAAAAGCAAATTGAAAAAATCTTAATAGCATAATTAGTTAGCTATCTAAATTTTTATTTTGTTATTAAGAGTTTAATTTTTCACCTTATAATCCTCTTTTCTATTCCCGGGTCAAAATTTTATAAGGAAAGAAACACGAAGCGATTAATAAAAAGAAGAAAAAGGATTATATTTTTTTTGTTTCCTCTTAAATGTTTTGATGCAAGCTAGTTTGTTTTTTGTTATTACACTTGAGCAAATTTGTGGTCAAGACCGACAAGAACTAATAAGAACAATTTGGATATGATTTTTAAAGATGAAGATGGGTAAAAATGATGTAAGAATGATAAGCTATGAATTTATTTTCTTCTTCTTTTTTAATAGAATTCCAAAAGAGAATGAAAACGAAGTTTAATATTTTATGGGAGAATATGTGACATGTTGATTTGATTGTGGCGTTGAAAATATCAATAAATAATTTCTTCATTAAATAAATAAATAAATAAGTTGGAGTGGAAAATGCTGAAATTGTATGTTATCAAAGACAAAGAATACACATTTCTCACCAAAGGAGTTGACATTAGTACAATAAGATTTGTGGTGATATGGTAAGTACTCCTTCATTCTTAATTAAAGGTTTTGGATTTGAGTCTTCCCTGAGTATAAAGTTGCCTTTATTAAGAAATGATTTACTCTTTAATGTGGAACTTTTTGACGCGAATTTAAATTTAATTAGGCTCTAAGTAAATATCAGATATCGATGGAAAAAAAAGAGTTGACATGAGTAGGTTTGAGGTTCTGTCAGTGGCATGTGTGTAATTGTAGATGTTGTTTCTCTATAAACTCACTTTTTAATGTTGATTTATTTATTTTCTCAAAATTTGTTCCATTTTTTTTTTTATAGAAATAACTCAATCTAATGGATTTTTGTAATATATTTAAAAATGTCATAAAGTGTAATAACAGGTAGTAACTTGTATATGAGATTCAAATGCTTGACCAACTGACGTTTTAATTTTTGTAATTTTGTGAATTGAATAGTGCTATTATACGATTATTCATTACATAATATTACTTTTTCTTTAGAGAAGATTTGGTTGTTTGTTTCATGAAAATTAGTATTGTTTTACTAGTTTTTAGATATTATAGATAAATCATATTTTATATTTATTTATTTTTAGAAAACTAAATTCACACATAAACATTATTTATAATATTCTTATAAAGTATAATCAAACACAATTTTATCTTCCGAATTTCATATACCTCAAATAAAATGAAATTTATTTAATTTATGACCAAACCCTACTTTAAAGTGTTTTACTTATTGAACAATTACTTGCAAAAAAATGTTTGACCTTTGAGTGGTATTTATTAAAGAATATTATTTAGAATATAATTTTCAATTCTATTTAACATCATCGTAAAGATTGGATACAAGCATATTCAACAACAAGAAAATAAATTCGATTTTATAGACGCAAAACCTCCTTTAAACAATTTAAGGGAATAATTTAAAAAATATTGTACAGACAGATACCTTTACTATAACTATACCAAAATTAAATATTGTATGTATTATTAACTGAATTTGTGAGATAATGCACATTTATTAAGAAAAAACATTCAGGGACCTAACTTAAAATATGTTTTTCAATATTATTTTTTGTGAAATCATAAATGTAACTTTGTAGGTAGTGCAAATCTTCTAGAAAATATCAAACTTCATTAAAGGAAAGAGCAAATATGAAAATATTTCAAACATCCATTTTGAACTTTGAATAATTCAATTATTTTGAACAATGAAAAAAGTTCCAAAAAATCAGTTAATGTGGAATGGAGAGAGTATAATTGATAGGCTCTAATATAGATATCAAACATCCATCTACGAGTGAGCGATTGTCAAATAATTGTTGGCTTTTTTCGTAGTAATAGTGGACCGGTCTCATGAGATCTATGCCGGCCTTCGGAATCAAATGAAGGTTGAAGGACCATTTGATTCATTAAGGGGCATAGCGTCGCCCTCGCCCGACGCCATTTTCGGACCTAGCAGCAGACGGACGGGCGGGTTTATGAATTAGATTCCGTCAGCCTCACAACATAATCAGAGTGAGGCTTTAATGGTCTTCTAATGATGAAAAATAATCATCTATATTGATGAGTCCAAAATCTCACACTTTCACGAGAGATCAAGGGTATGTTCGGAAGGAAGATGTTTTTCAAATGTAAGTTTTTTAACATATTTTTTGTATTTGGTATGTAATCAAATAATACTATATGTATATACATATATATTTCTAAATAAGGATCATACAATTGAATGGGCACACTATAACAAATAAATTGAGTTGGTGTAGTTGTTCAACATTGTTTGTTGTGCTTTTTGCAACTTGTGTGTCCCGATATTGATTCTCGATGTTGCATTTTCTTTTGGTCAAATTTTTTCTTCAAAAAAGGCATATGAAAAAACCTCAAGTGAGATTTGAACTAGCAATCTCAAAGTATACACTAAGGGTCAATATCATAGAGTAAACTACGTTATGTTTCGTTTAGTTTATATATACACTCGATTTTTTACTTGTTTGACAATTTTTTCCGATAAAGAATCGCTACTTCGACTAACCCGTATCTGCCTTTAGTAGTGCCCCGTCATCTTCAAATTTTGAATTCGCCTCTGATAGGGAAAACTTCCTACCGAACACCCACCAGAAAACTAGAAAACCATGGCTTACTCTTCTTTTTTTTAATTATGTTTTATTGCTTACTTATTTTCCTAATTAATTACAACAATAAAGTTATTTGTACAAAAATAACTAAAATACCACTAATTTATAGATTAAGGAAACATAAGCCAATTGAACTAATAAAAACTAGTAGATTAGAGGTTGGATTGGACTTTAGAGCCTCTGAAATTTGGGGAAAACTAAGGATGTCAAACTTCATATTTGGCTAGTTTAATATTGTCAACTAGCAACAATCTTTTTCATTTATCCAAAGTTTAAAATTAATAACGCGAAGCTAGATTAAACAAAGTTGAAATACTTTTATCTCATATATATTTATGTCAAAATAATGTTTTGCTACAAGTGGCCATGCAAGTGCTCTGGAACAAACCAATCAAACCTAGTAAATGCAATCTTAATTTGCTACATTAATTAGGTGTAGGAGTGGTGACCTAAATTCATTTAACCTGCTTTAGTTTTAATGAGTATGAGCTAGAGAATTTTTTATAATAGACTGATTTGAGCTAGTTCAAGTCAACTTAATTCTGACCTCGACTTGAAATTTAACTCTGACCTCGATTCAATACCTGATTTCGACCCAAAACTCAACATTGACCAAAAGTTGAACACTAGCCTCGCCCCAAGACCCACCCCCTCCCACTGGATCCAACCTCAACATCGGACTCGGAATCATGCCGGGCACGAGACCTGACCTTCGGTCTGACCCCCACCCCAACCCCCACTAGATCGGACCTCAACACGAGACTCAGAATTGACCCAGCATGACCTCTAATTCACCCCAGACTCGGGACTCGATCCTAATACTAGACTCAAGATTCGACCCCAATATTTGGTACTTTAACCATTATAATTTAATAGATTTAAAAATCGATAAATCAGACCATTTAAGTATAAATATTCAATTGAACTGTGTGAGATATTATCTAAACACGACAATTACGCAAATGCCACAATGTTTGTTCAAATGTCGATTTTATTCCCCATAAATTAGCATAACGACAAGTGTTAACATGAAATGGGGAGTGGGGGCATGTTTTTGGTATGGCATTGAAGAAACCGAATTATACTTTGTTTTCACAAAACAGGTGAAACACATGATTGCTAAATCATTTTGTTTTGTTTCTTTTTCTTCATGCAAATTGGAATAAA
This sequence comes from Solanum chiquidenum, assembly GCA_029582725.1. Classification (NCBI taxonomy): domain Eukaryota; kingdom Viridiplantae; phylum Streptophyta; class Magnoliopsida; order Solanales; family Solanaceae; genus Solanum; species Solanum chiquidenum. The sequence goes on along the minus strand of JAJOOS010011708.1, from coordinate 4,289 downwards.
AAGACGGAAAGTGTTAAATGACCAGAAAATTTTAAAAATTACGTATAATATTATTTTTTTTAAAAACTGAACTTTTTTCCATTTTTTAGTTAAAATGTATTTAAGTTAAAAAGGTAAAAATATTTAAAAAATTAAAATAACATAGAAAAATTATCATTTTTCTGGCCAAAAAGATTTCTACTACGAAATTTCAAAGTAGATCTTACTTTTGCTCCATATTAATTAAATAAAATATATTGACTAAAGCAACCTAGGTTGGAATTTTAGATTTGGTTGTTACAATATCCTAAAGCTAAATGAAAAGTTGGTTTCATAAATTTTTTTCACTTTAGTGAATGTTTTTCTTTTCTTTTTAAATTTTGTTTGTTCTTAGGGTGCCCAATGTAAAAAAAAATTAGTCAAAACAAAACATGGCTTGACCAGGTCAAAGTTTGACCTTTATTGGTTGCTTGAATTCAAAGTTTCAAATGCACATTTCTCAGAGTTGGTCACTTTTAATTTGTTAAATAAACCAAAAAAAAAAACAGTTTTTTTATGTTCAAATGCATAGTATTTGTATTAAACTCTCGATTAATTTAAATTCCTCTCTTATAAAGTCAATTAAAGGAGAAATGCGTCCTGTTAATTTTTTTTTCCATAATTTAAAACCGAATTATTTAATTAAATAAAGATAAAAAGATCAGATTTATTACCGGGCATATTGTTGTTGGGTTATGCCTTTTTTGTTACAAAAGTTTCTGGTCTTTCTCTTTTTCTTTGTTTTTCACCAAATCTCAGTGTCATTAGCTGACCAGATTATAATATATTCCCCACCACTTATTAAAATTAAGCCAACGTTTGCATGATTGATCTTCTTTCTTTTACTATATGGTTAAAAAATATGTTCAAATGAACTTTCTTTTATGTCATATGGTAAATAAATAATGACATCACAAGATTTGGTGCTGAATCAATTGGTACACCATGTATACAAGAAAATACAATATTAGGAAAATAATAATTGAGGATTCAAAATCTTATATTCAGTTTGGATAAAGATTTCATTGGTTTTTATTAGATGTTTGATATTTCCATTAGAGTGGACTAATTTGGATTTAAGGCGTATAAGATACGTTCCATAATAAGATCTAATTATTTCAGATCAGTAGCTTGAAATCGGTAGGATAAAGAAAGAATTTATTTATTTTGGAGTAAATTATCAAAAATACACTTGAAGTATCGTTTTTTGCAAATTTCACACTCCAACTATCATATGTTTCATTTTCCTACATGAACTATCACCATCTTACGAGTAGGAAAAATGATCAATCAATGATTGATGTGTGATTTAATATATAGAGCTGATGATAAGTAAAGAAAACAACTGAAAGAATGTGAAGCTCGAAAAAATAATTCAAATGTCTTTTTGACCATTAAATCATCCGAACAGCAATAAGTGTAAATTTTTAGTACCATGATTGAAGATAATTTTGCATATTGTTGATGATTCAAATCTTACTCAATTCTCTTCATTTCTTTTCCCTTTTTATGAAATGTTTTTTCTTTTTGTTATCTTTTCCAAATCATAAATCAGGTGGAGAATATTTTGCTTCAAGCATAAATCAAACATGACTTGGTTGTAGCTAGTTTATAGATAGGACATACAAGTTAACTAAACATAATTACCAACTTCAGGAGATTAAAAGAAATCAATTAAGTGTTAAATAATCCACAATATTAGCATCATTAAATCAGCTATGGTTGATGATGTTAGGTTGGAGATTCATACTAGTGATCCCTTCAAGAAAAAGAATCACTTTTAATTAATCTTTATACCCATACAAAAAATAATAATAATTAACTTTTTCATTGAGTTTCATTATTCTTTTTTTGGTTTAGGGCTCATGATTAAAATATTTTGATTATATTGAACTACCATTAATATAGACATTTGCAAAGAAAAAACCTCTTCTTTTCATTAGTATACTTAATTATATTATGATTTATGTGTTTAAGTGATGAATAAGCTAAGGTTGTTCTCTTATACATTTCATCTTGTTATTTTTTAATTGGAAGGTATTGTTTGATTTGGTTAGGCTTAATTAATTTTATATAGAATTTAACTCGGTTCCAATTATAAAATTTTATTCTATCCCAATTCCCCCCACTATATAAATGTAAATGTCAACATTATATTGCTATTGCATAGAAGCTGATGCAAGTCTTTTAATTTATTTCTTCTCTATATTTTCTTTCTTCTGATTCATTAGTGATTATCCTTTTTCTTAATTAGTACCATTAGGTAAGTTTGGAGATTTGGAAGATCTATTAATTAATTAAAAACAAAATCCAGGCATGGGTTACACAACATACGTGGCCTTATAAAGACACTCCACTTGTCTTTTATATAGAGTCAAATGCTGAGCAAATCCATGCCATTTAGGGGTAGTTTTGGTAGGTTGTTTAAGAATAACGTGAAATATTTTTAGTGTATTACTGATATTACTTATGTTTACGTTAATTATAATTTATATTGATATTGTTGCAAGTACTTTTTATTCAGATATCAAACTTTTCAAAATATACAGTTTGAAATAACAATCCTCTTCATAGATTTAACTTGTATTTCTTTTTCACTAAATAACATTATAGTATTGTATGTGTACAAGTCTGCAAGATAATCCAATAACAATGTCATCACAAATATTGCAATATTATCTAATACTAATACTTGCAAATAAAAATAAATAAACTTCAATGTAGTTGTTTGAATTCATAATATTATACTATGATCATCAATTTATTAATTCTGGTCGTCAACTTGTGATGTGGTGTATTTAATTTGTTACACTTAGAACTACCTAACTTTAGTTTAAATTTTGTTTTCTGTGGTTATCAAATAAACTTATTGCCTCGCAAGTTGATTTAATAATTTAAATAAAATTTATTTCTCCATGTGTGATTAAGTATTTAGTTGTGAAATTGATAATAATAGTTTAAAATTACACCGATTGATCTCTTCAATCCATTTTATTAAAATATTATCAATGGCAAGTTGGTAATTAGGGGGGTTGATGGTTCGTAACTTCGTGTTTTCATAAAGAAAATCAAACTAATTAATTTAATTTTTTGAGTGTTGAAATCAAACAAAACCAATTGAGTTTATTTTTTATCTCTTTGATTTTTGTTGGTTTTGTTAGATTTGTATTTACAATATACTTCCAATAACACATTTTGATGAAAGTTATTTTGATCAACAAAAATATCAAATTAAAGTTGTACCATCAGGAAAAAAATTAATATTATAACAAATAATTTAAAAAATATTAAAAAATAAATTTCAGGTTTGTTTACCTTACCCGACTCATCAAACAAATAAAATGTCACATTGGATCTGTTTTATGAGTATCTTTATTTTTTATTTCAGGTACACACTTGTTGTATTAATTAAAAAATATAATCTCAGTTGACCTGATTTATATAAATAGTAATTAGCTATACCTTATCCTCTAGTAGTACCAAAATATAACAACAAAACTAAAAGATTGCCTCAAAACATAAATCAAAAGTCAACTTGATCCATTCAAATGGCTAGAAGCCTAGAACTCATTCAAAAAAGGCATGATTTTCCCACTTGTTCTCCCTTCAATATACTAGGGGGCTGTCTCTTCCACTTAAATATACATATATTTAGGACTTATTAAAATATATGGAGTTGGGGGAATCCTAATAGTCAGTTGGTTGGCTGTCTGAACTGAATCTATCGATTATTCTCTAAAGTTGACATCAATTTTCACTTAGACACCTCAACTAGACTTTATTCATTTTAAACACCATATGTCAAGTTCTATTGTGTCATTTTGATAGTTTTTTTTTACAATCAGCCAAAATGTGTATTACACTCGCGAATGACATGTAAAGTAACAAATTAAATGACGACATTTGTCATTTGTATCCAAAGTAATATTAAATAATGAATTTTAAGTAAGAATAAAAAATGACCAATGAATTGATGATACATATGGTATTTTTTGCCCAAATAATTTTCAAAAAATAGATTTGACCAATTAAAAAAAAGAGCAACTTTCACATATAGCAAACAAAAAAATCATATTTGTATGTTATAGCAAAGTTTGCATAATTGCGCTCTATAGCAAACATATATATGTATAATTTGCTATACATATACAATTGAAAGTTATGTCTATTTCACTATACATATATACAAAAAGAAGCAATTGTATAATTCGTTGGCTCCTCTTCAGATTTGTATAATTTCGTTGGCAGGTCATTTGTATAAATTGTTGTTT
>JAJOOS010011707.1:0-10242 GCA_029582725.1 Solanum chiquidenum | reverse complement strand
CATATAGTCCCAGAACTACGAGCCACGTAGGTGTAAGTCCCCTATGTGGGCAACATCAGTTTAGTGATCACGCCAGTCATGCCTCTATACCTTTGGCCAGGTATATTGGGTCCTCTCGATGGGGTGTATACATCGGACTCCACATTTAGCTCATGTGGTTTTATTGTCAGTTATTAGTAGCTCCCACAGTTCAGTCATAATCTATTGCATTGACCATATTTCAGTACAGTCAGTATTCAATCTCAGCATGTTATAAATTTGGTCATTGCATTCAGTTAGTTCAGTATTCAGTATCTATATCAGGATCAGATTATGTCATTGCTTATTTGCTTTGTTCAGTTATGATGTTATTTCAGCTTTATTATATCCTGCATGCTCAGTACCTTTCAAGTACTGACGCATACGTGCGCTACATCTTCTCATGAGGTAGGTTCAGGTTCTCAGCATCCAGATCACGCTTAGATCAATTCCCGATCTTCAGTTCAACAGCATCAGTGGTGAGTCCTCATTCTTCGAGGACTAGTGACATGTTTATCTTTATCGCTTTTAGTCTTTAGTTTCAGTTTTGCTAGACCTAGTTGGGGTATGTCCCAACACTTCTAGTCAGTTTAGAGGCTTATTTTAGACATAGTTAGATTCAACTCAGTATTGAGTTAATATTTTCTTTGGATTAAACTCATCAGTTATCATTTATCTCAGTTATAGTATATGAGTATTTCCCATCTTTTCATTTTAAATTATGATTTAGCTTCAGCATCAGTTTATAGTCTTTAGTATGCTCATGATCATGCCAGCAGGGTTAGCTTGGGATCACTTGTGGTCCTAGGTCCCATGTCTGCGTCTCGGGGGTAGTCTCAGGGTGTGACAACCAGGCTCACCTTTCTCCACTTCTTCAGCTTGTTTTGTTCCTTTTTGCCTGTTAGTGTCCTTGCTTTGCTCCTTAATCCACATACCTAAATATCAAGGCTTTAACATCAATTTATAGCATAAATTAGGCACTTGAGGACACTAAAACTATAAAAACAAATCCCTAAATGAGTCAAAATCTTGGACTCGTCATGTTGTTTTAAATTCTATTATTAAAGTTAAATTGTGATCTTTTTGTGTTATAGTTGAATAAACTTACCTTTTTGTTGTAAGTTGTGGTGATCAGGTGACAGGATCAGTGCGAATGAAAGCACCGTGAACCAACATTATCATCATGATGATGATGGCAATTTCTTGCGTGCCAATGAAGCTTTATTTAGAGGTGTGGGTGCCATCCACCTACCTCCGGTTCAGGACCATGCTGCATTCCATGTGACAAATACAATGATGTAACTCTTGCAAGCGAGAGGCATAGTTAGAGGGTTAGATCATGAGAACCCCCATGAGCGTATTCAAAATTTTGTGGAGACATGCAGTCCATTCTCACTTAAGGATATTTTGCAAGAATCAATTCGGCTAAGGTTGTTCCCTTTCACTTTAATGGGGGAAGCAACCAAATAGCTAGTAGAGCTATCGAGAGACTCTATTCTATCATGGGAGGAACTCACCGAGGCATTCTATGTGAGGTTCCTCCCACCCTCAAAGATGGTAAAATTATGTGACAATATCCAAAACTTCAAGCGGATAGAGGGGGAACCAATTCATGAAACTTGGCTAAGGTTTCGGAAGTTACTATTACAATGTCCTACTCATGGGCTGCCGGGTAATGTGATACTTCAGTATTTTTACCGGAGTTTGGACTCAGTAAATAAGAAATTTGTTGACCAATTGGTTCGAGGAGGAACGATATTGTAATCATTTGAGGTAACCTCCTCCCTTCTTTATGAAATGACAAAGATAAATCAGGTGTGGTACACACAAGAGGACCAAGTTTCACCTTTTTTGTTTTAGGATGACGCAAAAACAGCATGAAAAGGAGAAAGAGAGGGATGTGAATATTAGCAAAATGTTGTCCCAAATGGAGCTGCTACAAAACCAAGTGCTAGAAAATGTGGGCGAACCCAAATAAGCAAGTGGAGTATTTAGAGTTGAGGAGGGTTCTCACTCGTGCTACTCAAAGTTGAGGGGGAATCAAGGTTGGAACTCTCACAATGTTGAGGAGGGTTTCCACCCAAGCCACTTAAAGCATGGTAGGAATCAAGGTTGGAACTCTCACAAGGAAGAAGAGTGGAGGCGATACTATCAGGAATGGGCTGAACAAAATGGCCATTGGAGAAAAGAAGATAATCATGAAGAGAACCACAGGTAATCTAGTGACAGCCCAAAATCAAAGGGTAGTTCGAGTAGCCTACAAGTTGATGATTTGTTATCTCACATCCTAGACAAGGTTGAAGGCTCAGATGACATGCTAAAAGAGATGAAAGCTGACTTCTCATCACTGAATAATAGAGTGAATTCTCACTCTGATGTAATCAAGCAACTTGAGGGTCAATTAAGTCAACTTTCAGCACAATTAGAACCCAAGGTATTTGATAGGGGTGAAACTAAATGCACAATAACTTTGAGGGTTGATGATGACAAAAATTTGGCGATGGTGACGCAAAGTGGAAAGATAGTGGTTGGTAAGGTGAATGGTAATTAATGATGGGGTGAGAGCTCATGAAGAAGAGAAAGACATTAATGAGGAAGAGGAGTTCAGTCAAGCATCGAAAAATGATATACTCAAAGAGAAGGAGGAAAGTCACAAGCAAAGCCTCGATGAAGAGTTGCAAAAAGCTAAAGGAAAGGCCACTTCAATTCCAAAGATAGTACAACCTCTTCCCAAAATATCTCCTTCATTTCCTCAACGTCTCAATAAGAAAAATTAGGATGAGAAATTCAAGAAGTTTCTATCAGTATTCAAAACACTCTCTATAAACCTACCGTTAGTGGAAGCATTATTGGAGATGCTAGGTTATGCCAAATTTATGAAGGAGCTAGTCACCAAGAAGAGAAGCATGGACTTCGAGACAATTAAAGTCTCTCATAATTGTAGTGCCATTATGACAAAGAAAGAAGATCTGGGGGCATTCACCATACCGTGTACCATTGGTATGCTTAAATTTGCTAAAGCTCTGTGTGACTTGGGGCCAAGTATAAATCTAATGCCCAATGCAATCTTTAAACAACTTGGGTTGGGTGAACCAAAATCCACAATAATGAGGCTTGTTATGGCGGATCGGTCGATCAAGCACCCCATTGGGATACTCTATGATATATTGGTAAAGGTTGATCGATTCATCTTTCCAACTGATTTTGTTATTCTTGACTGTGAAATCGATACTAATATTTCCATTATTTTGGGATGACCATTTTTAGCAACAGGGAGAGCGCTAGTGGATGTTGATAGCGGGGAATTGAATTCTAGGGTGAACAAAGATTAGGTCACGTTTAATGTGTGCAACTCAATGAAACACCCGAGTGACATTCATGTGGTTTTGATAATTGATGTAAATGATGAGGTGGTGGCTAGTGTGAGCCGTCTAATGTGCATGAGTGAACCTCTTGAGGTTGTTCTTGCAAATTATGATGAGACCAAAGTTCAAGGTTATGATGAAGTGGTAGCTGCTCTGTCAGGATTAGGTGAATACTCAAGGAACCCATTGAAGCTATATATTGATCTAAAGAATCGAGAAAATCCTTCCGCAAAACCATCCACGGAGGAGCCACCAAATCTTGAGTTGAAAGTGATCCCCGCTCATCTTTGATATGCATTCTTGGGGGCAAATAACACCTTACCCGTAATCATTGCAGCTGACTTGCTTGAGTGACAAGTCAGATTGCTCCTTGAGGTGTTGAAAAGGTACATAAAGGCTATAGGGTGGACTATCGCTGACATTGTGGGCATCCACCTGGCATTTTCATTCACAAGATCCAACTTGATAGTGAGTTCAAATCGAGTGTCAAATATCAAAGGAGATTGAACCCACCAATGCAAGAGGTGGTAAAAAAAGAGATAATAAAGTGGCTGGATGTAGGTGTGATTTACCCTATTACGGATAGCAAATGGGTGAGTCTGGTGCAATGTGTACCAAAAAAGGGCGGCATCACGGTAGTTCCTAATGAAAAGGGGAAACTTGTTTCTATGATACTTGTAACCGGATGGAGAGTATGCATGGACTACGAGAAGTTAAATTCTTGGACCAAAAAAGATCACTGTCCCATGCCTTTCATGGATCAAATGCTCGATCGGTTTTCGGAGCAAGGATGGTATTGTTTCTTAGATGGTTATTCCGGGTATAATCAAATCTCTATTGCATCGGAAGATCAAGAGAAAACCACTTTCACTTGTCCCTATGGAACTTTTGCTTTCAAAAGGATGTCTTTCGGGTTGTGTGATTCCCCGGCAATGTTTCAACGTTGCATGTTGTCTATTTTCGCTGATATGGTAGAAGATTCAATGAAAGTCTTTATGGATGACTTCTCAGATGTGGGTGATACTTTTGAAGCATGCTTAGAGCACCTTAAACAGGCCCTTCAAAGATTTGTGGCAACAAATTTGGTCCTAAATTGGGAGAAATGTCACTTCATGGTTAGGGAAGGTATAGTTTTGGGTCACAAAGTGTCACAAAAAGGGCTGAAGGTTGGCAAGTCAAAGATTGAGGTAATTGAGAAGCTACCACCATCTCTCTCGATAAAAAGTATTCGTAGTTTCTTGGGGCATGCCAGTTTCAACCGGAGGTTCATCAAAGACTTTTCAAAAATTGCACACCCATTGTGCAATCTTTGGAGAAGGAGGTGAAATTTAGCTTTGATGATGCATGTATGGTAGCCTTTAAGTACTTGAAAGAGAAGTTGATCTCCACCCCGGTAATTAATATCCCTGATTGGTTGGCACCTTTGAAGTAACGTGTGATGCAAGTGGTATGGCATTAGGTGTTGTGTTAGGGAAAAAGCGCAACAAGCTATTCCATCAAATTTACTACGCAAGCAAAACTTTGAATGGTCCTCAACGTAACTACACGGTTACTGAGCAAGAATTACTTGCGATGGTATATGTATTTGAAAATTTTTTGGCATACTTTCTAGGCACCAAAGTGGTGGTGCACATTGATCATGCAGCTCTGTGTTACTTAATGGCAAAGAAAGATGCCAAACCAAGGTTGATAAGATGGGTGTTGTTGTTGCAAGAATTCGACTTTGAAGTAAAGGATATAAAAGGTTGTGAAAATCAAGTGGTTGATCATCTATCTAGGTTGGAGAGCAAGAAAGAAAAGTTGGAGTTAGATATTAATGACTCGTTTCCCAATGAACAATTATTCATCGTCACTCTAAAGCAAACTCCTTTGGTATGTTTATTTTTCTAACCATATAGTGTGTGGACAATTGTCAGAGGACCTAAACTTCTATCAACAAAAGCGGTTCTTGTTCGATGTCAAGATATACTTTTAAAATGAACCATATTTATTTAGAGAATGTGCAGACCATATTATTAGGTGGTGTGTGCCTCAAGAGGAAGTCAATGACATTCTCAATACTTGTCATGCTTCGCCGATTGGTGGTCATCATAGTGGTGTGAGAACAGCCGCTAAAGTACTTCAAAGTGGTTACTATTGGCCAACCCTCTACAAAGATGCTCATGGATTTGTCAAGAGATGTATAAAATGCCAAAAGCAAGATGGGGTGTCCAGCTGTCATGAATTGCCTCTTAATCCTATTCTAGAAGTTGAATTGTTCGATGTCTGGGGAATAGACTTCATGGGCCCATTTGTGAGTTCGTTTGGAAATAAGTATATTTTGGTGGCCGTGGACTATGTTTCAAAATGAGTGGTCTGTTGCATTACCAAACAACAAAGGGAAGAGTGTAGTTCAATTCTTGAAGCGCTACTTCTTTTCAAGATTCGTCACCCCACGTGCTATTATTAGTGATGGAGTCTCACATTTTTGCAACCAGCTGTTTGCATCGTTACTAAGTAAATACGAAGTAAAATAGAAAGTGGCAACGCTGTATCATCCTCAAACAAGTGGCTAGGTTGAGGTCTCGAATCGGGAAATTAAGAGTATCTTGGCAAAAACCGTGAATGCACATAGGACAGATTGGTACCGAAAACTCGATGATGCCCTATGGGTATGTCTCCATATTAGCTGGGTTTTTGGAAATCTTGTCACCTACCAGTTGAACTTGAACACAAAGCACTATGGGCTTTAAAGGCATTAAATCTGAATTGGGTGAATGCTTCAAAATGGAGATTAGATCAGCTGAATCAGATGGAAGAATTATGATTATAGGCTTATGAAAGTTTAGCTCTCTACTGGGAGAAAATGAAGAAATGGCATGACTCTAAGATCCTTAGGAGAGAATTTTGAGTCGTAGACTTTGTGTTGCTTTACAATTCTCAACTGAGACTCTTTCCGGGCAAGCTCAAGTCGAAATGGTCTGGCCCATTTAAAGTGACACGAGTGTTCACGAATGGGGCTATTGAAGTAGAAGATAAGGAGGGTCCAGCCTTCAAGGTGAATGGGTAGCGTTTGAAGCTTTACTTTGGAGAGTGTCATGAGATTTCAGTTATTGAAGTGGTGCATTTGGAAGATGCTTGAGAGCATTTCCACGTCGTGCCATGACGTTAAATAAGGCGTTTCTTGGGAGGCAACTCAAGCTTTAGTTGTTTTTAAATAATGGATGTTGATTGTGCATGTTGAAAAATCATAATGTTGGAAAGTGGCAATTAGGCGAGCCAACAGTCCAGTCGGCGACTCACCGAAGAGGTCGGCAAGCTCGACTTAGACCACCGTTGGAACCACCTAGCTTGATGGGTTAAGTTCTGTAAAACTCGGAGAGCTAAAAGCTCAGTCGGCGACACGCCGAATAGGTCGGCAAGCCCGACTTTGTCGGCCGTTTGAACCTCTTCCAAATTGCTAGGAGTCACTACTAAAAAACTGCTAAAAAATTATGGACAAAAAAGTGACGGACTGCGTCGCTCCAAAATGCGACGAACGACATCTCTTAGTCCGTCGCTATTTTTCACGGATTTTTGGACCAAATATATATATAATTAATAATTATTTATTTAATATAAATTGCGACGCCGTTCGTTGCTTTTACTAAAAATAATTATATATAAATTAAAAAATAATCACGCTATCCGTCACTTTTAATTTATTTTATTTTATTAATTTTTTTTAGAAAAAAAGCGACGGACGGCATCTTTAAGTTTGTCGCTTCTAGGTCAAAATATATGGTCAATTATTTTTAAAAAGCGACAGACGGTGTCTCTTAGTCCGTCACTTTTTGGTCAAAATATTGGTCAACTATTTTTTTTAAAAGCGACGGACATAGAGACATTGTACGTCGCTTTTTATTAAATATCTGAAAGACAAACGGGAATTTCCCCCATTTTCCCATTTTCAAAAAACCTCATTCTCTCTTCCTTATCTCCACTCCGGCACCCACCGTCCGTCGCCGATGTTCGCAAGCAGTAGCTGCTGGAGGAGCCGCCATCGCCGCCTCTTTCCCCTCTCTCTTCATTCTATCCTTCTCCTTTAAGGTTAGGGTTTTATTTACCAAATGAAATTTCAATTTGAGCTATATTTGATTTTGTTAGTTATTTAATTGTAATTAGTTTGTATATTTTGTGTTTATTGATTGTTAGTTTAAAATAGGGATTATTAGTTAGTGAGTGAATTGAAATTTTTTAATGTTAGGGTTAGTTTGAATTAGGGTATCTTAGGATTTGTTTGAATTTGTGTATTTCTTGAGTTAATTAGTTTGATTTTGGGATTGTAGGATTAGTTTGAATTAGGGTATTTAAGGAGTTGTTTGAATTTGGGTATTATTTGAGTTAGTTTGATTTTTTGGAATTTAGGACTAAGTAGAATTTGAATTATATTTGAGATTTTAGGACTAATAGTTTGAATTTGGGATTAGGACTAGCTAGCTAGTTTGCATTTGAGATTTTAGCACTAGTTTGATTTTGGGATTTTAGGACTAGTTTGAATTTGTGATTTTAAGACTAGTTTGAATTTTGAATTTATGACTAGTTTGAATTATATTTGAGATTAGGACTAATAGTTTGACTTTGGGATTTTAGCACTAGTTTGATTTTGGGATTTTAGGACTAGTTTGAATTTGTGATTTTAAGACTAGTTTGAATTATATTTGAGATTTTAGGACTAATAGTTTGAATTTGGGATTTTAGCACAAGTTTGATTTTTGGATTCTAGGATTACTTTAAATTTTTTATTTTAAGACTAGTTTGAATTTTGAATTTAGGACTAGTTTGTATTATATTTGAGATTTTAGGACTAATAGTTTGAATTTGGCATTTTAGGGATTTGAATTACAACTTAATTAGAACTTATAATTAATTATAACTTGAACTTAATTAGGAATATAAACTTGAAATCTTGTTGACCTTAATTAATTAGAACTTAATTTTTAACTTTATTAGAACTTGGATTTTATTTTAACTTAATTAGAATTTTGAAGTACTTAAAATCTTATTGACCTTAATTAATTTGAACTTAAATTAATTAGAACTTTATTGAACTTAATTAATTTATAATAACTTGAAAAGTTAATTAGGAATATAAACTTAATTTTGAACTTAACTAGAACTTGAACCTAATTTGAACTTAATTAATTATTATTCATTAATTAATTAAGCTTTAACTTTGTAGATCTTGAAATGTAGTATTTATATTAACAATATAAATTAGTTTAATGTAGTAAAATTATTATTAAATTTATTGATATAATTGAATATCTATATATTTGTAGATGGATCATCGTTTGTGGATATATAATATGCATTATGAAACTGGTGCTGGTTTGAAACCTAAGTTTATCGACGGTGTTAGAAATTTTTTTGAACATACAATGACACTTGATATTTTCAAGAATAATGGATTGGTTAGGTGTCCTTGTAGTGCATGTAGGTGCTTAAAGTTTTTTGAACCAGATACAGTCATGGTTCATTTGTACCGTAATGGATTTAAGCTTAGATATCTTGTATGAATTGATCATGGAGAAACAGATGGATTGAATGGTATGTTTTATAATTCGATGCTTGAGGATGAACATAATATGCTTTCACCACATGGTCAAATTAGGGTTGAACATGATAGGGTTCATGAAATGATCAATGATGCTTTCGGGGTTCAACGTTAAGTTCAAGTTATAATTAATTAACGTATGATAAAATTCATTAGGAATATAAAAGTTAATTAGGAATATAAACTTAATTTTGAACCCAAACAATATTTTGATGAAGCCCCTAATGAAGAAGCAAGACGCCTCTATGATCAATTAGAAGAGTCTAGTTGTCCACTATGTGAAGAGAGTATGCATTCTTCCTTGTCAGTTGCGAATAGATTAATGAATATTAAATCAGATTGGAATGTTCCTATGCGGCTATGGACTAAATGGTTGATCTTTTGGGTGAACTAGTTAATCCGGAGCTTAACATTCCTAAGAACTTCTATCAGGAAAAGCATTTGGTTTCCAAGTTAAGATTAACGTATGATAAAATTCATTGTTGTGTTAATGGTTGCATGTTGTTTTACAAGAGAGATAGTGAATTAGAAAATTGTAAGTTTTGTGGACATCCTCGTTATAAGAGGACACCGGCTGGAAAGATGGTCCCAGTTAAGGCGATGCATTATCTACCTCTTATTCCTAGGTTAAAGAGGTTGTATGCATCAATGAGGTTTTCCCCACATATGATATGGCATTGTGAATATAGAAGGCCGCCGGTTGTCTTGTCTCATCCATCTGATGGTGAAGCATGGAAGCACTTTCATAATGTATATTCTGATTTTTCTAGTGAACCAAGAAATGTTAGATTGGAGTTATATGCAGTTGGCTTCACACCATTCTCTAATGTTGCTTCGCCTTATTCATGTTGGCCGGTATTTCTTACTCCGTATAATCTTCCTCCTGAAATGTGCATGACCAGTCCCTACATCTTTCTAAGTTTTGTAATTTTAGGTCCCCGTAATCCAAAAAGTTTGATTTATGTCTATATACAACCATTGATAGATGAGCTCAAACAATTGTGGTTTGAAGGCGTTTTGACTTATGATATATCAACTAAGCAGAATTTTGTTATGCATGCTTCTTTAATGTGGACTATTAAAGATTTTTCTGCATACGGGATGTTGTATGGTTGGATGACAGTTGGAAAGCTAGCATGTTCATATTGCATGGAAAATAGCAAGGCATTCACTTTAAAGCATGGCAAAAAAAATAAATGGTTTGATTGTCATCGCCAGTTCTTGCCAATGGACCATGAGTTTAGAAAGATGAAAAATACATTCAGGAAAAATAAGATTGAAAGT
>JAJOOS010011706.1:0-12262 GCA_029582725.1 Solanum chiquidenum | reverse complement strand
TTATAGGGCATTTTTGGACCAAAGTATTGACTCCAAGGGCATTTTTTAACCAAAGTATTGACGGTAAGGGCATTTTTGAGCCAAACTATAAACGGAGGGCATTTTTGTTCCTTTCACATAGTTTAAGGGCATTTTTGACCCTTTTCCCTTTATTTTTTAATCTGTGTTTCCGGTGGAGACAAAAACTTTTTTGGTTTTATACTCCTATTAAGTTTGCAATTTAAGTTATTGCTTACTAAGTCTGTATCGATTTTTGTTTATCAAAAATGGGCAAACAATAATGTTACAGTGGTTGTTGCTGCACCAACCCGAACTGTTGTACCACCAACAGAGAAACCTGGAAAATTCTGTAGTGTGAATTTCAAAGGATGGCAGCAAAGGATATTTTTCTGGCTTACCACTCTTGGTCTGCAGAAATTTTCCAGTGAAGAAACTCCGGTGCCTACTGCTGAAATGCCAGACAGAGAAAAAATCATGATAATTGAAGCATGGAAACAAGCAGGCTTCCTATGTAAGGGCTACATTCTGAGTGCTTTAGAGGATGACTTATATAATGTCTATAGTGCAATGACAACTTCGAAAGAATTGTGGGATGCACTTGAGAAGAAATATAAGACAGGAGATGCATGCTTGAAAAAGTTTGTGGTCGCAAAGTTTTTAGACTATAAAATGTCAGATAGTAAAACTGTTGGATCACAAGTGCAAGAACTTCAACTTATTTTCCATGATCTGATTGCTGAGGATATGGTAGTAAATGAAGCTTTTCAAGTAGCTACAATGATCGAGAAGTTACCTCCTTCGTGGAACGACTTCAAGAATTATCTAAAGCACAAACGTAAGGAAATGATGCTTGAAGATCTTGTGATTCGGCTCAAGATTGAGGAAGATAACAAAACCGCCGAAAAGAAGTCTTGTAAGAGTTCGACAATAATTGGAGTTAATATTGTTGAAGAAGCTCCTACCAAAGGCAAGAAGAGAAAGAAGTCCAACGGACAGAAGTCAGAACAGGCCAAGAAGAAATTCAAGGGCAACTGTTACAATTGTGGTAAGGCTGGTCATAAGTCTTCTTACTGTCATGCTCCAAGAAAGGACAAAAACAAAGACAAAGACAAAAGTCAAGAAAACATCGTGGAAGACATGGAAGATGCAGATGACCTCTGTGCAATGATCTCGGAGTGCAACTTAGTTTGAAATCCCAAGGAGTGGTTTCTCGATGCCACTCGACATATTTGCTCTGCGAAAGAAGTCTTTGTAACGTACACTCCTGGTGAGTTCGATGAATATTTGTTTAAGGGGAAAACAACAACAACAAGGATTGCAGGAACTCGGAAAGTAATGTTGAAAATGACATTCGGCAAGGTGTTGACTTTGAACAAAGTTCTGCATGTTCCTACTATTAGAAAGAATTTAGTTTATGTTGCACTGCTCGTTAAGAATGGATTTAAGTGTGTCCTAGTTAGTGAAAAAGCTGTAATAAGTAAGAATGAGATGTTCTTAGGAAAAGGCCACCACAATGAGGGCCTCTTCAAACTAAATGTAATGGTTGTTGACAATATTAATAATAATTATGCTTCTATTTACTTATTGGAATCAAATGATTTATGCATGCTCGTTTGGGACATGTAAATTACAAAGCCTTGCGAAAATTGATTACTTTAGAAGTATTGCCTGATTTCAAATGCGATAAATCAAAATGCGAAATTTGTGTGGAAAGTAAGTTTGTTAAACATCCTTACAAGTCTGTTGACAGGAATTCAAAACCTTTAGACTTAATTCACACAGATGTATGCGATATGAAGTCGACACCAATATTGTAATTAAGCTGCAAATGTCCCAATATATTTATGTGGATGTCTATAACTTCAAGGTATAATTACATGATAATGTGTAGTAACTCCCAAACATCCATAACCTGCCTCCTTGATATTCCTCTGTAACTTACATGGTTACTGTCTCCATAACTTTCATGATTAATGTCATGTTTATAACTAACATTCTGTATGCCTCTATGTAATACTATAAATAGAGGCATTAGAATTCATATTGGATACGCTTGAAGATTTAATTACCAATTGAATACTTAGAAGAATAAGAAAAGCTTTCTTCTCTTGTCTCCCTATTTCTGTTGCTTTCATCTTTATATTTCTTGTCTTATTTTGCTTTAGTTTTATAACAAAATTTTAAAGTTTAGTCCTTGAAATACTTTTTACCATTTATTTGATGAATAGGAGCTAAGAGAGTAAAATTATAATTTTATTTAATTTACTTTGATGAGTAGGAGCGTAGAGGGTGTATTTAAATTTAATTTGATTTATTGTGTAGGAACCAAGTAAATTTCAAATTTTAATTCTTGTGGTATTTTCTTAATCATTTCATATAGAAAGTAGGTTACATCTAGACTGTTTTTAAAAATGTTATTATTCTTAAATATATATTATCAATAAAAATTTAATATAATACATGAATAATTTAATAATTTAATAATTAATAAATTTTAAAATTTGTGAAATCTTCATATTCAAAATATCACGAATGACTATTTCAATTAATTAAAAACTAAAGGTGCTTAATAAAATATTATAGGGATTAGTATCACGATATTTTGATATTTTAGGAGCTAAAAATAAATATAGTATGTAACAACATAAAGTCAAAATGATTTAAAAAATATATTTGACTCTTATAAACACTTATTTTACTATGAATTCAAGAAGTTTGACCAAAATATGAAGGTCCAAATTTGAAAGTCAAACCACTTATATAAAGGATATCTAAGAAGAGATCCAAAATACTCTACTATCATTTATGGAAAACTAATAAGAAGAGATCCAAAATATTCTACTACCATTTATGGAAAATTATTTATTATACAGGAGTTCATTCTTACCAAACAATATAATAATTGATCACTATAAATATACTCATGGTCTCAGTATTCTACATCATATTTTCCTACATTCATAAAGTAGAAGTTATTCCATGAAAAGAGAGATTAATGTCACTAACATAGAAAGAATGCTGAAAAGTCTCATTTAAAAAAATTGAAGATTGTTGAGCTTCTACAACTGAGCAAGATATTGGAGGCATGAAAGAAGTTGAAGATGTGGCGAAGCAACAAATGGAGCGTGTTATTGCATTTCCATATCAAATCCTTGGAAGTGCATTTGCTCCTCTAGGTATGAGTAAAAAATTTCGCCAAGTTTCGATGTTGGACCAAATAAGTTTTATGAAATTTTTCATATTTATGATTTTATTTTACTGAAATATAAAACTTATGTCATTTATTTAGTGTGTGATAATTTTTCATCAAATTAAATTAAAGAAAACTCTAGATTTACTCTCTTGACTCCTACTCATCAAATTTAATGCTTAAGAAAACATTACAAAAACTAAAATTCAAAATTTAATCTCTTTGTTTCTACTCGTCTAATTAAATTAAATTAAATTATAAATTACCCTCATTGGTCCTGGCTTCTACTTATCAAGTTAAATACTTCAGAAAATATAACTAAAATTAAAATTTAACCTCTTGGCTCCTACTCATCAAATGAAATTAAATAAAAATTTAAATTTACATGCCTTGGTCCTGGCTCCTACTCATCAAATTAAATACTTGAGAAAATATCACTAAAATCAAAATTCAAAATTTACCCACTTGGTCTTGGCTCCTACTTGATACGCTCAAATTACACTTCCCTAAAGAAGCATAAGCGATCGTTATCAAGTACATAACCCATGTTGATAATTCTTTTCTTGTTGATTACCTCCTTGGTTCAGCAATTAGCAACAAGGCGAGTTCTAACGCGTGCACTCATTAAAAAGACTTCTAAACGAAAGAATTATCAATGCATGCAACAATACTATTCAAGAATTACTTAGTTACTATTCATACTCTGTTAATCGCTCATGGTTCCCACAACCCTAGTTGTGGAGTTTAGTTACCCATAATCATATAAACACAATTCATTGCTTTAGATGAAAGAATTATGAACTTACATAATTGAGAATAACAAACTCGGAATTTCAACTTGAATTTCAAAACCAAAACCTTCAAAATCAACTTAGGAAATCAAGAATTGCTAGGTTTGCAAAAAATAATCCCAAGTCACAAAGTAGAACTAAAGTAATAAAATCTAACCCCCAAAAATGAGGTTTACATTCCCTATTTATAGAAAACAAATCCTAAATTAACAGGGAAACAAAACAAGGCAAGTTTGTTCAGGCACGCATCTTCATTCCACGAGACTGACTCACGGACCGTCAATGGATCTATGGTCCGTGAGTCCCTTCCGTCAGCCAAGACTTAGAAAATATTTCAGCTTCCAAAAATCAGCTTCTCTGAAGCAAACGACGGATAACCAGTACGAACCGTAGATCAATCTACGGTCCATCGATCCTTCTCCGTAACTCCACACTTAGAATCTTCAAAAAATTAGGTACTGGAACCCTCGCAATATCATTCTATGGATCAGCAGTACGGTCCATAGATCAATTTACGGACCGTCAATGCCCACTATGGTTCCACACTTGGTCATATTTCCCTGATTTGCCTTCCATGCCTTGCCTGCTGATCTACAATCACCATCTACAGAGCGTCAATGGACCTACGGTCCGTAGATCACCTCCGTAGATGCCCTTTTCTACATTTCTTTCAGCTGTCCCTTTACTTCCGCGCCTAAACATCTTTCCTGCAAAACATGATAAAAACACATAAAAACCAATACAAAAAGGCCCTAGACACACACAACTCTTAAGTGAAGTGTATTAAAAATACCGTAAACTCACGGTATATCAACACCATCAACTTAAATTCGTTGTTTTATCCTCGAGCGACGCACTAAGACTCTAAACGACACTTTGTATAGAAGCAAGCAATTTAAGCACAAGCAATCACATGGCTCTCTATCCCAACTCTCTTTTCGGGTGCAAAATATGTTCTCTTAGACTCGACAAGCTAATTCATTCGGATCAAAATATGAAGAAGATCAACCAACCAACACACAACATAAACTGTTGCACTATCACCAAGGTACCAACTTTTCGACAATGTAACTAGTGCCCTTACTTCAAACGAAATCCCTTTTTTCACACAATGAATATGAATTTGAGTACAAGGATTCATTCAACACTCACACTCAGAAGTAACTTCAAGTACAGTTAGTGCTCAATACCATAGGCTTGCCCTTATTTTCACTGCTTAGACTCTTTAAACTAGATTCTAGAATCACTATAAGACTTTCTTGGCTTGTAACGTAGACTCAGGGTCAGGTGTGGTACATTTGGGTACCTTTTAGTGACTTTCTGCCCTCCTTGAAATTACACTAGGCTTTCAACCTCATGTTGCCCTATTTTTGACATCCTACCGTTTTACCTTCTTTCCCTTGATTTTCTTCAACCATGGATGTGACTTTAGACTTTGTAGTTCTTTATTTTTCACTTTCATCTTTTTCTTGCATTTTATTCTTTTCTTTAGGTTTCAGCAAGTCACATCCTTTCTTCTCTTTTCTTTTTCTCTTTTTCAACATCAAACTCTTTTCATACCCATTTTTGTTTTGGTTTCCTCTTTCATAGCCACCCTAAACTTATGGATGTTCCATTGGTTGAGGTGCACAATACCCAATGTCGGATCAGGGCC
Source organism: Solanum chiquidenum (assembly GCA_029582725.1). Lineage (NCBI taxonomy): Eukaryota > Viridiplantae > Streptophyta > Magnoliopsida > Solanales > Solanaceae > Solanum > Solanum chiquidenum. Next base: position 6,627 of record JAJOOS010011706.1, on the reverse strand, counting down.
AAGATTGAAGTTAATCTTTCCATTAGCCAGCCTCAACTTAGGGTTTTGGCCTAAGTCGAGGTGCACATGTCCAATGATGGACTGGGGCCAATATAGTAGATTATGGGAAGGTGAGTTAGGGGTTCAGAAAGAAATGGTCTAATTTAGGCTCAAAACATTTGGATCAAATGGAGCACTTATTTCATTTGGTTGGATTCTTCTTTTAGGCAATTTGTGGACTTATCAGAACAAGGGCCTATGATCACTTCCTAGCCTCTAGAGTAGATTGTCTTAGCAGGACTAACCGGGCGAGTTCTAGATTGGCACAAAAACAGTTTGAACAATATCAACTATTCTCATACACTCTTGGCACATAGTTTCATTATCAGATTATCAGATTACCCAGTACAAGTTTTAGCTTATGTCATGCCATCAAGTTGATTCATTATCATGTCGTACTCAGAGCCAACACATTCAACTTATCTTAGCGTACGAATTCTAACACACATCACAAAATTGGACGGGTATCATTTTTCATAAGCCATCATGCTTTATTCTTTTTCATGCTTCTACACATACGATCCTAACACATGCTGGTTCAACAGAAATTAAACAATCTCTTAGGGGAAAAGAACACAGGCAAGAAAACCCCAAGAGAAGATTATGAGTTGGGCTACTCAGACTTCACCCTATCACTCACAATCCATTTACCCCACCCCCAACAAAAAATAGGTGCACTTGTCCCCAATGCACACAAAAAAATAGTAAAATGTAATGGATTTGGGTGAAGCAAACCTGTGGCGCATAGCGCTGAAGACTCATCAACAAGCGGGTGGGTCCGATTTCCCGGAGCTCGCTGGAACAATACTTGGGCCACCCTCAATAGTGCCTGCATCAACAAGGACATGACCATCAGTAGTTCTATCCGCCACTCTAACTGCACCATTAGTGGTGCTCACATCAATCCTCATGGGCACAGAACTCGATACCCCAGCAGCAGCCTCGAGGACCCTTCTCTGGCATGACTCCTCATCTAATATCGATGTTCTCCTCGCCTGCTCCTCCTCCTTACACTCCATTTTTCTTGTTCGAGCATCATCAATGGTCCCAGAAGGGTGACTAGAACGGTGACTCTTGCTACGAGCCCGGGTGAGATCGGATTGTGTCTCTGTGTCCACCCTGAATAAGGCATCAAGAACAGTATCCTCAGACAATACCGTCGGTGCAGGTTCTGGCTTATTCACAGGAATCTCAAGAATGACATCCACATCAGCTCGAAGACTAGCCAACTTCGCCCGGATGGAGGAAAGATCTGTGTCGGGGGCTGGTGAGGCAGAACCTTCAACTCAAATGCATCTAGGCGTTTATGAACTGCCTGGATTTGCTGCTCTGTCTTCTTTGCCACCCTTTTCTCAATTCTGGCCTCTGACTCTGCTATCGACTTTTGCATCCAAGATTAGATGTGGTGCAGCAGCGTGGCCATCTGAGCCTCTAATTTCTATACTCTGGCCATCGAGACAACGGCAGCTCCTGATGGTGGTGTGGACCTGGATGAGCTAGGAGCCCTACTAGTTGCCTGAGAAGAGGAGGGCGGGACAGTATCCGTGTGGCCTGGTATAATGGGATCACCGCCCTGTGCCTGCTCCACCATGTTTGCAAGATTTTTGCCCAAGGAAGGTACCTCAACCTGGGGCTCTCGACGTGGTGCCGCCATATTCGCCTTATCTCGAATGAGGCCTTTATCCAAAGTCCCAGTAGGGTGGATCAACCTATCACAGTGCCAGATCGGCACTCCAGAGTCCCTGTACAACTGAAATATCAAACATGGAAAGGGGTAAGTAATGGAGGTCTTGAATGCCCTCTCGTGAATCTCTGCCAGCAGCATGAGAGCAATGTCAATCTCCAATCCTTCTACTAACATTGCAACCATGACGGCTCTGTGCCATGTGAGTTGGTTGTCAGCTTTTGTAGGCAACACCCTGTTGTGCACCAACAACCAGAAGAACTTGGCCACAAAATTTAATGTGGCCTTTTGGATACCCAACCATGGTGCGGTGACCCACTCTGAACGCTCGCCATCTGCAACAATGTATTTAGCCAACCATAGTGTAATAGCCTCCCGCTGCTCAGCATTTCTCTGGAAAGCGCCGCCTTGCGTCCCGTCAATAATCAAACTTTGTTGTGTTCAGTGACCACTGGTAGGGCCATAGAGAAAGCGGTTGATGGTGGCATGTGATATGTCCACCGGACAACCTCAGACCATAGTGGAAGTGTGAGGGTTCTGGGCTGTGGGCTTGGACTGCTTGGAGATCGAACCACGGAGAGTGGCAGCATAGGAGGCGTAGAACTCCCGCACAATCTCCTCGTTATAAGTCCCTGGGTCTCGAGCCATCCAGTCACACTTGTGAAGTTTAAGAAGCTGGTGGATGTCGAGGACAGTGTGCAAACTCCCCATGAGGACTCTGCGCTCCTCTATAATAAGTCGGGCCATCTTTTCTTTGTCATTTTTCATCTTAGCATCCCGATAAATTTTCCATTGGCCCTCAACACACCATCTTTTTGGCTCGCCGGCCACTGGAGTAGGGTCATCATTCCATGGTGCTGGTATTGACTCTGAGCTACTCCGAGCTAGTGGCCTCTTCAGACAAGGTTGTTTGTTCATTTTCACCGGACCCTATGGCTGATTTAGCAATGGACCCTGAAGTATGTGCAGACTCAGACCCTGAAGCATGGCTAGACTTTGAGCCCGAAGTATGGGCAGACTTGGAGCCGGACGTAGACCCATTCTCTGAAATGGAAGCAGCCCCAGTTGGTGACCCGATCAGTATGTGCTCCTCATCAGACTGGGAGACAGTGACTACGTCGGGAATCACCTTCCGAGGGGTGCCTCTGGTGACTTGGGTGCAGTGGGAGAGGTCATTGTGTTAGGAGCAACGTATGCCGGATCCGTCGCCACATCATCATCTTCGTCGATTAACCTAAAGCTAGGGGAAACAGATTTTGACTTGCCCTTTTTTGTATAGGTGACTAGCTTCTTGGGTGCCATAGTACCTGTGGAAGAGTTATGAGTACCAAAACTAACTAAAAATACACTCCAAATAATTTTAGAACTAAAGACGAACAACATCAAAGGCCCAAATTTTTTTTAGACAGTGGCTACAATGGCCATCTACGGTGGGGACCTACGGTCCGTATACTGATCTACGGTCCGTGGAACCCTTTTGTGGATCAGAGGACCAACAATATTGGTCGCAGATAGAAACCACGGATGTACAGAATGGTCTGTAGATTGATCTACAAACCGTAGTCCACCTCCGTGGTTTCACACTTGGTGAAATTTTCAAGTGCATCCAACCACAAACCTGATCTACGGTCCGTAGACGGGGTCTCGTGGACGTGATCTGTGACAGGTTTCAGACATTCTTTATTTTGAAGCCCACATATTTGACCATTTTCAACAGTATCCTAGTCTAATCATGCATTTCAACATTTAATCATGTTAGTTCATCATTCTAAGGGTTCCGATTACTCAATTTGATAATTATTTCATACAAGATTTGGAACCCTATGTCTAAACTTACATATAGAATAGCATTTAGACAGGTTTAACACACTATCAAGGCAACACAATCACAATTTATCGTCCCAAGGGTTTTAGTACTTAAATTTTAGCATGCAATTAGATACACTTAATTACCCAAGGTCAAGACCCGACTCCCGACTTTCTATATTCAATCTATGAACCGAAATTCAAAGTGAGGGGAAAGTCTATTACTTACAAGAAATGAGGAGTGAGGTGATTGCGTGATGACACTAAGCTTTGAGAGACCACACTAATCGTCTAGTTGCGCCGAACCCGAACACCGAAGTTTTTGAATAAGGCAGTTGAGAGAGATTGGGGAATTTCTGGGATGAATGAGTGAGAATTGTAAATGGGGGAGTGATGGGTGATTTGAGGCGTGATTTAGGGGATTTGGAGGAGTTAAAACAGTTGTGGGGAAAAAATGAGAGAAGATGGAATGAATTTGAAAGGTGGGATTTTTAAATGGGAGGGTCCGGGTCGGGTCGGTCCAACTTAGGGTTAGGACCTACGAGAACCCGCTTATGGTCCGTAGGTCTATCTACGGTCCGTTAGTTGGGACCGTAGATCACCTTTACACTTGGAAAAATTTAGACACTTACCTGGGATCTATGGACAACATTCACGGTCCGTGGATGGATTGACGGACCATCGATGGGGTCCGTAGACCTCTGCACCATACCATTTTCTGCAGATTTTTCATAGCGCGCCTGCACATGTAGCAACCATTAGGCTATTTTTTTACATTTTCTGGACACTTTTTAGACACGGACCGTATGCTAATTCTAGCCAACACTAATAGAAAACTAAAACACCTATCTAAATTAATATAGAGAATCAATTAAACAAAGAAAACTACTAGATGGAAAACAAAAACCTATCATTGGCTAGATTGTACATCTTGGGTTGCCTCCCAAGCAGCTCTTGATTTAAAGTCGCGGCACGACACAGGCCTCTTGATTACTCAGACTTCATCAAGAACATAGGCCTCAACAACCTCTTGCACACTTTCTGCGTTTCCCAGATAGATCTTGATCATTTGCCTGTTAAACATGAACCTTGTTCCTTCCCTGTTCTCAAGCTCAACCGCTCCATGGGGAAGCACTTTTGTGAGCAAAAATGGCCCAGTCCATTTGGATTTGAGTTTACCTGGAAACAAGCGCAACCTAGAATTGAATAGAAGCACAAGATCACCCACAACAAATTCTCGCTTTCAATTCTTTGATCATGATATCTCTTCATCATCTCTTTGTACAAGGCTGAACTTTCATAAGTTTTTAGGCGAACTCATCAAGAATATTCAAGTCATTCATTCTTTGATTAGATGGGGCGCCCCAATCCAAATCTAGCTTCTTCATCGCCCACAAAGCCTTATGCTCTAGCTCTACCTGTAAATGGCAAGACTTCCCATATACAAGTTGGTAAGGAGACATACCTATAGGAGTCTTGTATGCAGTGCGATATGCCCATAGAGCATCATCAAGCTTCCTTGACCAATCTGTTCTATTAGCATTCACAGTCTTTGCCAAAATCTGTTAGACACTTCAACTTGCCCACTAGTCTGCGGATGGTAAGGAGTGGCTACATTGTGGCGGACACCATATTTCTCAAGTAGCGCCTTGAACAACTTATTACAAAAGTGGGAATATTCATCACTGATAATCGCCCTCGGTGTCCTAAATCTGGAGAAGATATTCTTTTTCAAAAATATGGTGACACTTTTACCTTCATTGTTCGGGAGCGCAACTCCTTTCACCCACTTCGATACATAATCAACCGCAACAAGAATATTCTTCATCCCATGTGAACTCACAAATGGACCCATAAAATCAATACCCCATACATCAAACAACTCTATCACCAATATAGGATTCATAGGAAGCTCTTGCCTCTTTGAAATCCCTCCTTCTCTTTGGCAACAATCACACGACTTGGCGAAATCATGAGCCCCTTGGTGGATGGTAGACCAGTAGTACCCATACTGCAAAATCTTATGTGCAGTCCGAATACCACTATGATGCCCACCAACAGGCAATGAATGGCATGCTTCAAGTACACTCAATATCTCAACCTCGGGCACACAGCGACGAATAATCCCATCAGCACAACTACGATACAAGTAAGGCTCATGTAACGACCCGAGAGCACCCCCTAGTCGTTACCGGCGTATTCGACCTCTCGGAGGTCTTATACAATTCCTTAGCATTCGTCATAGCATTTATCATAGAAAAATAGCGGAAAATTTAAAACTTTTCTATAATATAACACAAGACTTAAAAGTCACCTCATTTAAACCTTTAATACAAAATTGGAATACTACATCCCAAGGTAGCCATCTTAAAACACGACTACAACACAAGAGGGACACAACCCTTACAATACAAAAGAAACTACTATCTAGTACATTGAACTTAAGGAAACTCTTTAACATAAAGGTCCTTGAATCTTTAAGGACACACCCAAACTTGGGAATAGTAAGTCAAGGTCATCATTTCTAGGAAAGGTCTTTTAGCCACCACCACCACCTACACTTGGTGTAAAAAGATGAAGAAGAATGGTGTTAGTACAAGAATGCACTAAGTATGATAACCATGCAAAAACATGCTTATAAAAGGGACATTTAGTTGGAAACCATGCATCATGCCTTTTTAGAGAAACTTCAAGAACATTTAGTACAATAGGCAAAACCACATACATCATCATACACATAGAAACCATTCATAACAGCACCTAAAGCTACTTATAACATTTTAGGCACATTCAATGCATACAATACATTACCTTCCTCTTTATCTTAACTCTTTAGGCACATTCAATGCATACAATACATTACCTTCCTCTTTATCTTAACTCTTTTCCTCAAACAACCCTTAGGGAATACTTGGCGCAATGTATCAACTTAAGGTTACCAAAGATGAACTTACATATAACCTTCATCAATCCAACCACATATATTCATAGAGTCATAATCACACCATAAGACATAGTCTTCACATAGGAACCATCACCTAAGACAACCCCCAAGTCACACTAGTGCAATGTGCAAGTAGCATCCCATAATACTACTC